>JAYMTF010001873.1:0-20893 GCA_036897485.1 Pelargonium nanum | reverse complement strand
TTTTTCGGTTTGAGAACCTCATCCCGGAACCCGCCAAAAAGAGGATGGATTAAAGGGAACCGGCGTAAAGGTCCATTTTGCGAGCTCTAGATGGAGTACATGATAATTTTTAAATGTGGATATAAAAATCTACTTTTATATGATAAAAATCACTGTGGCCAAACAAGCCCTTAAGCTGATAAAAGAGTAAAAAAAATGAAAAAAATAGAAATTGGCTTCGCCCGGGTTCGAACCGGAGACCTTCAGTGTGTTAGACTGACGTGATAACCAACTACACCACGAAACCATTTGATGACAAGCTACCGGTACTTAAAATATATCTTGGGTTTGTGTCATTGAGGAATCGCCAACAGTCAAAATCTCCCTCTTTCTGCATCTTCTGTCTCTGGTTTTATTTGTTCGCAAAATCAAAATGGAGAGATCGATGCTTTTTCTGATCGGTTTACCGATCTACCTGTTATGCTCTGACATCTTAAATCTCTTCTCAGCTCCACCTCTTAAACCCACCCACCCTCCTCAATTCCAATCTCCCACTACTCAGCCATTTGATCCCGCTCAATCTCATCAATCACCTCTTCAATTCCCAACACAGGTTCAATTTGATTCATTGAGATGTTTTTGCATATGGGTCTCTCGTTCTGTATTGGGTTTTTGATTGTTTTGTTGCTAATGCAGAAACCGAGTACCATTGGAGCAATTGGTCTTGGCAGCATCGTCACCATCAACTATTGCACTTCCTGCTCTTACAGGTCTTCTTTTCAATTTGTTTTAAACTTGTTTTGATCCTTTTCTTATTGATCTGTGCATTGGGTTCTTATAGATTGGAATGATCATGATGTTCAATCAATATGCTGTTTTTCTTTTGAATTGGAGTTATTGTAATTTTTGAATCCGAAAAGGAAAATGGCCAAGGAGAAATAGAAATGTTGAAAGTTGAAACCCATTGCTGACAAGATTGTCTAGTGGGATTTTGATTTGGATAAAGAACCTTATATTTGTATGTTCCTCTACAAAAACATGGTTTTTTAATTTTCTTATTGGGTATTTTTATGCTATTGATTTTCTCTCATTTATGACTAGGAGAGGAAACGACTTATCTCGGTTTTGATAGGTCATTAATCGTTGTGTCTTATCTCGGTTTCTATTACTTTCTTCACTTTTGGCAGAGGAAATGCAATGACAATGAAAAACATGCTCGAGACAGAATTTCCTGGTGTCAATGTTGTTCTAGCAAACCACCCCCCCTCACTACCAAAACGCGTCCTGAATAGACTGGTACCAGTTTTTCAAGTGGGAATGATCGTGGTAATAATGGGAGGTGAACATGTTTTTCCGAAGTTGGGAATGGCTACACCATCTTGGTACTCATCGCTGCGTTCAAATAGATTTGGTAGCATTGCAAGCATTTGGCTCTTGGGAAACTTCTTTCAATCCTCTCTCGAGAGTTCTGGAGCTTTTGAAGTGTATTGTAACGGTGAATTGGTAGGTTCCTGTCCCCCACCCATACATATATACTTTGTGCTGGCTTTTACTGAGTGAATTTATAATGCCTTTCATTTATGCAATTTTTGTCTGTTGAACTTGTCCATTACGTTGAATGATGCAGGTTTTCTCGAAGCTGAAAGAGCGAAGATTCCCCGGTGAATTTGAATTGAAGGATCTTGTTGGCAAGATAATTTCTGATTCAAGATAGTTAACTGCCTTGGAGGAGGTCTCTAGTCCTAAATTACGGTACACAATTTGCAGCCTCAGACCAGATCATTCACACATCACATATATGTGACTTGCGGGTCAGAACACTAAAATTTCTAAATACTACTACTCGTCTACTCATGGGTGTGTAGGCAAAACTATTACTCCTAGCAATAGGAATTTCAGGCTATAGAAACATTCTTTTGTTAGTTCGGGTGGCAAGGCCATATCACATCTCCCGACTTGCCTTGTATCTGAGCTCTAATAGCAGTAGTCCAATACTAATTGGCTTGGTGCAGCGCTATATATGCGTTGTATGATTGAATTTGACTAAACCTGGCCGGTTAATGTGACCTGTTTTACATATTTGCAATTGGGTTATTGAATAAGATTTTTTTTTTCTTTTCGTTCTTGTTGATGAGAATGTGTTGAATGTTGAGGATTTCAGTTCCTGGTATTATTATGATCACACCATTTTAGTTAAAGCCTTGTGGCACCATCAGTCGTTCCAAAACATATCTTGCCTATAATTTTTTTTGACTGAGGATTTAAAATTTGCTGTCATTTTGGCATCTCATTTGAGATTAAGGTCATTGATCTTTCTTAGACTGCAAGCTCCTGAAACCACCCACCATTTCCATCATAGAACTTATAAAAACAGTCGATTTCGTTCTCATTTTTGTCTTCCTTTTAACGGAGTAAGAATAACTTTTTAAATAAAAATCCTGGTGCAAGAATGATAATTATGCTATAATTACATATTTTCTGCCATCCTACTGCGACGAGCTTTAAAACCCTCTTCCAAGATGCGGTGAATCCTTGAGTTTCTTATGTACCACGAGCTCGAATGCCAACGGCTGGATCTGATCTGCAACCATATCTTGTCTTGGCAGCCCAGCGAGCTGTGTTAAATAGGTTGGATGAAGAAGGCACACAATGATGATTCTATCAAATTGCACACATTCTCCTTATATATGCCACCATTTTCGATTTTCCATTGTCTTGACAAGCTCATTTGCCAAGGATGCAAAGTCTTCAGCTCCACTTTGCAGCTCCTCAGTGCGCCTATTGATTTTCTGATAGAAAGCAAGCACCATAAAGAAGTTAAATAAGGTGTCTGGTAATGGTGAGCATTTCTTTCTTAAACTATTTTCAAATGGAACTTTTGTGCAACAGATCTCATTTCCATCCTCAATTCAATGAAATTGCAGTTTTTTTTGTTACAATAGCAACGAGAGCTGAAAATTCGCGATACACGACACAAAATTAGCATGTTTAGGCTCACAAATTTAGTAATTGTGTCGTGTTTGTGTTGTAGAACCCAACACATTTAGTAATTGTGTCGCGTTCATGTTAGGCCATCAACACGCAAACAACCTTCAACATGAAACGAACACGATACGTATGCACGAATTGTCAGCTCTAATAGTAACTGTATTAGGAAGCGAAACTTCAAAATGCAATTCATTGCTTTATCAGAACCATGTTAAATGCCCTTAGCTTTTTTTCATTCTTTTTTTATTTTTTTATTTTTTAAGTTGAGCTACACAATAGGGGTAGCTCTCCCCCCTACTTGTTTCCTCATCTATCTTCCTTAACTCCTTTGCGGAAACTAATGAAGCTTAAATCAATGTCATCCATTTCAAGAACCATTTATAGGATATCTTACCTCCAACTTTTCCTGCCTCTCTACAAGCTTGTTCCTTGCATTTGCAGCCATTGAAGTCAGATCCTACAATCAGTTACCGCATCAGATAACTCCGTTCAAGAAGAGTAAACGGATAAAGGAAAAATTATTGAGCCAAAACAACCATATGATCAACCTACCCCAGCTTTCCTATACTTAGCTATTATTTCTTCACGCGTCCTGAGTCTTGGCTTTGTATCACCAGTACCACCTTCAAATAATTGTTCCCTTTCAGTTCCCTTTTCTGCAACGAATGAAAAGAAAATACACCATCAACCTGTAAAAGTTAAATCTAAATGCAATGACAAGAATGTCAGATATATACCTTTCTTTTTATTTTTAGTTTTCTGTGATGGAGTAGTTGAAACAGGTAAAGGCTCGTCTATTTCAATGTCGTCTGTACCAAAGAAAAGAAACCAATAAGTATAGAATACACAAGGGATAGGAGGAATGAAATATGAAGATAATAGGAAAATATACAGAACCTATATCAAGCTCTGTAACTTCGTATTTATCAGTAACAACTGGAGATGGGTCCACAACTTGATTCGAAACTGTAGGAGATGGATCTGGGAATGGGGTTTTAGAAAATATGCCATCTAAATGAGTGAAATTGGATGTTGAAGTTGCAAATTCTACGTTACGGGCTGCTTTTCCCCCTTTAAAGCCTTTAACCATACCACTGATCAGAATCCCAGGTGCAGCACCCTGTAGTAAACAGCTAAACGCGCATAAGCAAAATAATATATTTCTTTCCAAATGATAAAAAATCCTATTAAATGGAAGTTTATATAACTGAACCTGTTTTTTCTTCTGATTCAAAGGGGCACTAAATGCAGCATCTGCAGCAGCAGCAAGAACCTTATCATGGAGACAAGGCAAAGATTCTGGGATCCTGGAAACATTGATAAGATTCTTATAGAAATTTACTTGTTTGCGTGACTTAGTTATTTAAACTTTTTTGTCCCTGCAGCAGACAAATGTGAAATAGAGGATACCTGAAATCGTTTTCACCAGCCAACAGAGAGAGGAAGGCCAATTCACACCCATTTACCTATAATGTCCTCAATGTTAGAAGAATGTCATTGATAAATTAGGAGTTTAGGATTGCTAAACATACACTGTGAAGAATAAGTAAAAGCAGAAATGTTTAAGCTAAACAAATGGAATGCAATCTAAAGTAGCTTGAACTCCCATATGATAAACCAAAATATAACCCTCAGATACCAAAGAAATTGAAAATTGCAAGAAAAATACCAGTGCTATCTGCCCATTATCAGAAGAACTCATCATCTTATCCATATTTGCTTTAAAATTCCACCTTAAAATTGACATTAAGGTGCTTTCTTTCACCAATTCTAAATCAGGCAAAGATCTGTGGCAAGACAGGTACATCATTTGACAATTAGTACCACTAGTTGTATTAATGTGTAAAATCGCTGAATTGCAAAATGGCATCAATAACCATATTGATACCTTGGATAGAATAACACCCATTTGTTAACTATTTTAATAAGGCTAAGCACAAAAGAGTAGAAGAACAAGGATTTCACCTGATTTCAATGACTCCAGTCTGATATAGCAACAACAGCCCACAAACCTTACCATCTTTCATAAAAGTTGTAGTCCAGCAGCAAGGTTTTGAAAATTTCACTTTACGAATATTTTTATCATTTCCCTAACAGAACCATGTCATCTTAGGTTGAAACAGAAGCAGAATAACATGGAAAATAAAATAGAGGCAAGAAACAAACCTGAAGCACTGATTTTGTGGAGTACAAGCGCAAGGAATATTCACAACAAAGCAAAACAAGAGAATCCAATAATCCTTCTCCAATATTTGCAGTTTCTGCGTTGTGATGTTCAGTCTCAGGCAACTTACTTCCACTCAGAGTAATATCTGAGACAGCCTCATTCTCAGAAGCAGTATCTTTGACAGGCAGCACAGGGTGCTTTTCATGGGATGGTCTAGAGGCTGAAATACCGCCCTCTGGAATATAAATATTTTTCACATTTATAATTCATAAATGACACCAAATGAATAATTTAATTGCTTCCCAGGTTAAAAAAAATACTTGCCTATAACATACATGGAAATGGCAACCAACTCCTTTTTCAAATGCAATGGCCGAGAGCTAATCATGTTACCGGTGCTACCATCAATAACATTAACCTTAGCATCCTTGGTTAAGATGAACATAATTTCCTCCGTATGGTTGCCTAAAGTTTTTGTTTCTGAGTGCTTTGGGCTTTTCACAGTGCTATGGATACTTGAAAATTCTTTCCAATCAATTGAAATAACAGGAGAGCTAGAGCCAGATATACAGTCTTTAAAGAACAAAACTGATGATGAACCCGTGTCAAGCACCGCAACCTGAAGCATTGAATTCAAAATCCTTTTGAATGAAAAACGTTGAAGCCGCTAACCAATAACAGGGCTTAACACAAAGAACAAACCAAAGACGTAATAGAAGAAGCAGACAAATGATACTTACACGACCACATTCAAAACCTACAAGAAGTTTGGCTCCAGCTTCTGCAAACCTTAGAACTTGGACAGGGGAATTAAGAAGACAAAGTACAGCTGTACAATGAGGTCCTTTCTCTGGAGGCAAATTGTGAACTGAGAAATAAGAAGAGCAATGTTAATCTTGAGATAATAATGGCTCTCACAACATGTTATGGTGACATAAACTGAACTTTGTTACCCACTAAAGCAAAAAAGAATGTAATTTACTTGCTTGCATTTATTTTTGATGCAGTTATGATAATCAATGACGGTAAGCTAGGCTTATGTCATTTAAAATGACGCATCACAAAGTTGAAAGATCATGTTTCTTCATAACAAATACTAACAGGCTATACCTAATAATGTCAATTGTTGGGTTGATATCACTATAGCAATTATTTACCTTGATCTCCTAATCAATTAAGCTCATGTATGCACAGAGTTTTGCAATTTTTTCTCACCTTTCAATATCCTTAAATTTTTACTTTTGCACTCACTATACGCATCCCTTGTAAATAAGTTAATTTTCAACAGAATGCAATACCAACAAACTTGAAATTTGACCTCACCTGTTTTTTTTTCGGACAGGACACTAATTCCAGCAAAATGGGGAAAAGAAGAGGGGAGTGACACTAGGATTTTCCTATTAAAGTTCAAGAGGTCAGCGTCCGACTACTTACTTCGCCCAAGCAAGCTGAAGTGTAGAATTCTGATGGGATCAAGTGCTTGAGTGTTGGTATAATTGCACCCTTAACAAAGTGTGAAAGACCCTTTTCCCAACCATCTCTTAACATGATTCTATTTTGTTTTGATATTTAGAGACCCTGATGCCAATTCGTAGTAATATTTGGCTATTAAGAAATTTTAAAATTCCTAAGTCCAACCCATACCATTATCTTATATACTATGATATGAATAATTATGGCCTATGGGTTTCATTTAGTTTTTATAAGGATGGGAAAATCATAACTCATTTCAAAACTAGATGCTTTAAAAGTTCCACCAGGCATGAGAAAAAAGGTGGCTTATTTGGAAAACCAAGGAGATATGCCTTTACGACTATCACCTTCATGTTTCGTTTCTGAGATAAAGTGAAAGCTTGTGCCATCCGAATAACCTTTCAGGTTATAGATGCGAACCTACACAAGCCAAGACAAATATAAAGTAAATATAGCACAGGATTACACACTGCTACAGAAAATGTATTTGTACTTAGTCAAGAGACGTTGCTGACCAGACCACATTCATTGCCAACAGCTAAACTTGAAGTATCAAAGCAGAAATCCAACTTAGATACAGGAGCACTTAAACCGGCCACTTTTATGCCAGGCACCTGCAAACATATAGGGTTATTTTGAATTAGAACTTTTCCTTAATAACACATGTAATTACAAAAACACAAACTATGAGCTATTATGCTGGAACACTTACCTCGCCTTCTAGAAGACACATAAAAGACATGATTGGATATGTAGCATTCCATATCCTAACTGATCCATCTTTATAACCTCCAATGTACACTCTCTTAATTCCATTACACTCAGTAATTGATAACTCGCTGGGGACACCCCCAGTCAAAGGCCACTTGGTACTACCAGCCAGAGTCTCTGATGAGCCATGCTTCATTACTGAGGCTATCTGTGTCAACCAAATTAGTGACATCAAAATGAGCAAAACGATAAATGATCTGAAAGAAGTCATACAGAAATATACATGACAAGGTGATGCATGAAAGTGAATGAAGAAATAACAATACCTCTAAGAAAGACTTTGATGAGTTTCTACCTGTTGGTACACTAAGCTTTGCCACAGTCATTGGTGGATCAGCAGTAGGTATTACCAAAGGAAATTCCATAGCAGAAACATATGTTTTTCTCTCTTGCTGAGAAACTAAGGCGGAGAGGCTGGCATCATCATAGTAATGCAGTTGTCCTGGGCTTGTCAATACAAAAAAATCAGCTCTGCGGTTAACCCCTGTTGCTCCAGCCTTTGGTAACAAAATCATGTCTGCAAAGGATCCGGTAAGTGTAAGGTCCACGCGACCAACACATTTTACAGCCTCCATCCCAGATGACCATTCAAGACTTAAAACCTGCAACAGCCAGCTAGGAAAGTAAGAGACATATGTGAAGTACATAATCGAAGTATGATAGTTCAATCTGCCTAATGTGAAAAGATACTAAAACTTCTGAATTTTGTCACTTTCTTGCAAGACATCATATGAGAAACTCACACCTACTAGAAACATAAATGTTTTACAACTTTTGCATTTTCATATCATTTAATTGACAAGGCATAAGCAATCTATCAGATATATCAAATAAAGTAAACATAATGGAACATCCATAATAAAAGAAACATGACAAATGTCCAACATTAAAACAAGTGAATAACTTACAGTCAAAACTTCTTCAGATCCTATTTCATCACCACCATAGATAAAAAGTCGACCATCACAATTATTATGGGGTTTATTGGTTATGGACCACTGCAGGACAATTACAGGGAGTCTCCTTTCAGCCGATGATAATTGTAGCTTAACAACATTTTTACAAGATAATCCAGCTTCTTGACCTTTAGTAGAGGCAGCATAGGATGTGTTCCACAACAAAATATCACCATCTACATATCCCACAGCAAGAATAGACCCATCCGTAGATGCCCAACAAAGGGCACTTATCTCTTTCTCATCTAGAAGATGCTCGGATGTATCATCTTGTTCAGTTTGAGAGCCAACAACTCCATCCTTCAACTGAAGATCCTTACCACCCCCAACAAAAAGAATTCGAGCTTCAGAAACATCCCAAAGAATAATTAACCCATTCTCATATACGATCAATACTCTGCAAATAAACCATATTTAAATTGAAATATTTCTTATAATTTTATCCCTAGTGAATATGTGATGAAGATGGAACCACGTATGTATCATCAGTGTTATTAATCCTATCATATAAAATCGTGCTAAACATAGCCAAAGACCAGAGTAAACATGTTAGGAATAGTCAACAAACTCCTACTGATTACAATTTAATAAGCAATACAAATAGGTGGTTCTGCATTGGAGGCAAAGTGACAATGTCTTACCATATTGTCTAACATCTCATATTTTTATTAGTTGCCCTAACCCTTGCTTTCTTTTTCCATCACTACTTCTTATTTCTTTACCACGCTCCCTTTATAATAAATGTAAGGAAACTGAAAGAGTGATGACCCAAGGACATTTAGAATAGCTGAATATGCAAGATGGGACACACATTTAGTGATAGTTGTTTTCTAGTCACAACTGATACACCGCACATGGCTTAATTTAACAATAAACGCAAATCCCCATATAGGTGAAGATATAGGCATTCTTAAAATTAATAATGTAACTTCAATTCAGGTTTAATGTTGTGAAGCAGAAAAGTAAAGTAAGGAACTGTAAGATGTGTGTGTGTCTTGCCTGTTGCCAGAAGAACAAGGTTGGGGAAGAACTCCGATAATGGGTTGGTAATTAGGAAATGAAAACCCAGCTGCTTCTGTGAATATAACAGAACAATGGTGTTAAATAGATATTGAAACAAACTAGAACCACAAATACATCAATAACAAGAGATTTCAACTTCAGCTCAAAGAAGAAGAAATTGATTACACTGACACTGACACACTGTTGCTATAATATGCCATATACTTTTGGAATTTAAGATCTCGACAGGTTGATACCATACTATTATCAAAAAAACATTTATGTTCATCAAAACAAGAGATATCTATGTTGCATAAAAATGCAAGTTGGCCAAATACAGACGTTAACCAGAAGAAGTATATATGTTGACTTCTAAAATGAATAGGCAGTCCAATTTACCTATTTATATAGGAGGTTCAGGGGAGTGGGGGATACAATAACATCCACTATTTTTATTTGATTATAAGCAATAAATATTTATCATAACCATCAAGCATTAGGTCAGGAAAAAGAGAATGCGGGAGAGTTGGTGGCACATTGATGCAGGAGAAGATTCTCAATCTTTTACTGTGGGAGATTGCTGCAGCAGTTTCAATGTAAGGTGAGCATATGCCTTTTAGTTTTCTCTTCTTCAAGTTATTTTGGATGGTTGATACTAGACTTTATTAAGGGCTAGGATTTTTAGCAGGATATTATTATGACCTATTTATAAGGTTTTATTAGAGTTTGAATTAAGTTTTGAGAATATAGTTTGACAGACAGAGGTTGTCTTTCTTTTTTTCCCTGGTTGGTTAGGCCAGAAGATGAGTACCTTAGGTGCTCAATAAAGTATAACCCTTTAACAATTTTACTACAAGATTCAGATGCATTCAGCTGCACGGATGGAGCCAATAGGAACAAAAGGTGGGTGTTTGAATTTTGAAACAAGCAAGAGGAATGCCCTTTACGGTCAAAGACTGCTGCGAATTCACATACATCTATGTGGTAGCTTGAAGAAAATTCCACTTGATATCTTATGCTAGACATAGTACAAGATGTGTCAATCAAGATTATACAGTAATTTAAAATTAATAATACCATTTATTTGGATGGTTATTGATAGAGAACTATTAGAAAATGACAAAATTACCACGTAGAGACTCTTCAGATATATGATATGGCAACTGTAGAAGTTTTCCTTCTTCAGCATCATACTTCATCACCGACAACGAACCGAACTCATCCCCAACATACCTGTGTTGTTAAGTAACAATGTTACGCAGCTGACTAATAAAGCAACTAATAAGTTTTGTTATTAACATTAATGTCAGTTCTCAGTAGCATACATGAAGTGGGAGCCATTGATAACAGAGAAAGCAGTTACATTAGATTCCCACTGTACACAACAAACTAAACACCTGCTCTCCAAATTCCAAACCTGACAAAATTAAGAAGCATTGAGTACTGATAATAAACTGTTAGTTCACACTATAATAATGCTTGAGGCCCCAGCTCTTGATCAATTTACTAGTCACCAAATCATCTGCTCTCCAGCAATCAAGCATCACCCTCCCACATTCCAGATATGGAATGGTTCCAGAAACTCAAATGATGAATAAAATTTAACAAATTCTCAGACTTAATTTGATAGGAAGTAAGAGAAAATGTAAGGCAAACATATGATACAAAACCTTAATGGGTTCATGATCAGATTATGAATCATAATTTGACAATCAAAAGAAACTGTATATCTGTTAAAGAAGTAATACCTGAAATTCATTGTCATTTGAGATGCTGACTAACAACCCTTGGTTTTGTAGAAACTGCAAAATTACCAACCATTAATTCATTCTTAAAGAAAGAAACCTTGGGATGTTGTGATGGCAAATGATTATTTGATAAACACTGATATATCCAACAAGGAAAATGCTTTTTATGATTCATAAAAAATAAATAAATAATTCTTCTATTTAGACCTCCTTGAGAGATTTTGTCAGATAAGTCACCATGCTGCAACACACTGATGTCAAATATATTAGACCAAATTCTTCTTACAAAACCAAATTCTACATTATCCATACAAACCTCCAAGTGTTTGTAAGGCAGCTGCTTCGGAGATATTAAAAGTCCTTCAATACCATCACCACCAATCACCTTAATTCTGCCATCCCTAAAATGAACGGGAAAGAGAAACACAAATTTATCAGTAAAGGTGATGCAATGCTATAAACTTAAATCCAATTACAACATGATAAAATAATGTGATTGGTCTTTGTTCAAGACTTGAAGTATGTCTCATGTGCACGTGACCATGAAAGTATGTGGAGTGTGAACAGCATTCCCAAAATATTTGAAGTTCAATGGAACTTCAGAAATTGGCATCAGAGAAATAGAAAATCTCTTGAAAACAAAAATGTCCTTCTCAACTCTTACCAAGCTGAAGCAAACGACCAACAAATGCAAGAAAGAGAGAAAATGTGCAGTGGTTGTGTAGTAATAAACCGTTGTATCTTGATGCATGCATTGAATCTACGTGCAGCTATGGAGGGAATTGACATCAAACTACAAACTACAAGCTACAAGCCAAACGTACAAGCAAAGATCACAATTCTATCAAGTTTACAATTAATCATAAGCAAAGTCTCAACTCACAGAGTTCCAATGGCCAAAAGGCGCTGAATGGGGTCAAAAGCAAGAACCGATGCTGTGGACGGGATGCCATGGTGAACCGCAATTCGCAAATCCAAGTCCTTGGACTCTACATTGCCTTGTTGCAGATGATGCTGTTCATAACCATAATTGAAAATGAAATTTCACAAAATGTCAAATAAACATAACAGAAACAAATGCTTTTTTCAGTCAGAGAGTTCCAAAATTTCATTTCCTTGAATTTGCACTGAAAACAAAACCCTGACCATCATCAATGAAGAAATTGACCGGCTCGAAATTCGAAATTGAAGCTCAAAGCAAACGAAAATGGTGA
This sequence comes from Pelargonium nanum, assembly GCA_036897485.1. NCBI lineage: Eukaryota > Viridiplantae > Streptophyta > Magnoliopsida > Geraniales > Geraniaceae > Pelargonium > Pelargonium nanum. The sequence goes on along the minus strand of JAYMTF010001873.1, from coordinate 8,595 downwards.
GAGTACTCAGTACAGTGACTGATTTTTTTATGGAAAATTGGCTTACATGAGGATTGTGGACGGCCTGCAAGAGTCGCTTGGCGAACATAGCGAATCGAGAAAATCAACAGCGAAGTTTTTGAATTTTGGTACGGAGAGAATATTTGTTTCTTCGTCGTCGCGCTGATCATACCGATGCGTACAGGTTGTCTACAGCAGCTGAGTCAATGGAAGAGCTGCTTCGGCCGTTTGTTGGAGGATATTATCTTCTGCTATTTGCTTTTTCTCAATTCCTGCAACCTTCCATTTCAGTCGTTCGCTATAGATAACAACTCCATTCAATTTGTCTGATGGGACAGCTGTCAATAGATAATACGTTGACAGAAAGCGATTGAAGAAACATTGAACAGATGATAGCGTTGATCTGTTTGTTCGAAGTGTTGTAGATGGTGTGAAATGCAAAAACAAAGACACAATTAGTGTGGGGATGTAGCTCAGATGGTAGAGCGCTCGCTTAGCATGCGAGAGGTACGGGGATCGATACCCCGCATCTCCAAAAATTTTGGGCCTTGGGTTAGTTTTTGGGCTTGGGCCTTTGAGCTTGTTTGGTGCATTTTGGGCCGAATCCAATCTCATCTGCATAAGATCAGGAGACATTTTAGTATCATTTTTGCAACGTCCATGAATAATCTTCTTCTTTTTTTATCAGTTTTTTTTTTATAAGCAACGGGTCAGCAGACCTTGTAAGATCTGTGTTTCTCACTCCCTAGTCTTGTTAGCTCTCTTCTTGAACTCATAAATCTCACCCCATGTCGTCGGCAATGAAGCTCGAACATGAAACCTCAAAGGGAATACAAAGCGTATCAATTGTTTATCAGTTGAGCTACACAACAGATATAATCCAAAGCGCTTTAAACCGCTTGACCTAACTTGTTTTGGTATAAATAATCTTCTTTTGTTTCCTACTGATCCACAAATCATTATATATCATTGTGATGTCATATTATTCGAGTGTAAACATTGTATTCTTGAAGATCAAAATTGGATATGACAATTTAGATTTGATCCGCGTGTATCTAGAATACAATCCAATTATACTCGAATGTAATCGATAAAAAATTTCATGAAAAAAAAACAGTTTGAACAAATTCATTCGTTATACAGTAAAAATTTATTTGTTTTATCTAATCCGATCTGATGAACACCCGGTCAATACATGCTTGGATAAATCGTTACAACACTTTGACAGGTCAAATCCTATCCTAAAAATGCGTGCCCACTCTTCTCTTCTTTCATACTTCTATATGATTATAACTAGAAGACAGGAGCACCGGTTTAGGTCTGCTGTCACTCCCATCATTTCCTTCTCTTCTCTGCTCACCTCTCCTAATCCCTAATTTCAAACATTTTCATCTTCTTCCATTAACTGTCAAAATGACCGCTCACTTATCTAAGAACCAAGGTATGTATTTCTTGATTTTTTTTTCTTTTGCTTGTTTATTGTGTGCTGTTGATTGTATGATGATCCAATTACATATGCTTCGCTTTTGAGCCACTGTTTTCAGCTTGATGAGTTTCCGATTGAGATTTCCTTTTTTCATAGATCAGAAAGTAAGATGACAAAATCACTTGGCTTTGAAGATTGTAAACGTTGTTTGGACTCCGCAGTTCAGTCCAGATACTGATTTTGAACTCAATTGGAGTCTGGATTGCAAGTAAACTATAATTATCTAAAGCCTTAGCTTAGAATTTGGATCCGAATGATAGGTTTTCATAGTATCTTACTGGACTGATTAACAAGTAGCGATTACTTGATTCGGAGACTAAGATCATAAGTGAAGCAGAGACATATTGTTGGAGTGTGTGTGTGTGTGTGTGAGAGAGAGAGAGAGAGAGAGACTTAAGGTTTGATAGACTTTATATAGGAAATTTTAGAGGTTGGTGATATTATTGGTCTAACATGAGGGTTATGTGATTCCATATTGCCTCGACTCTTTTTATACGGTGGCATTACTTTACTGACTCTGGATGAGGTGTTTCAGTAGATGTATTGAATCTTCTCATATTTGTTTCCTAAATGACTTGGGAAATTATGAATATTAGTGTTGGTTATGTTTATCTTCATTTTTTTTCTGCCTGACCAAGACATTTTTGAAATCTTTATTGGCCTTTTCACCAATATATATATCCACCAATTGTTCATGTTATTATGCTTTGGTGTTCATTCTAATGAATAGCTTCCTACAATGTCTCACAGATGATTTCGACAAGACCAAAAGGAGTTCTTATTTTGGTTTACCAGCTCTGGAGGTTTCCAAGGCATTTCCCCAAGCAACTCCGGCATCTACCTTTCCTCCTTGCAGTAAGATTCATTGTCATTATCATTTTCAGTTGTTAGTTATTCTAAGAGCTTGTACAGGGCACATGTTAAGGTTTTGCAACATGCTAAAATTTATGCATTTACTATGGCTCTTAGATAATGTCTGTTCTAACATTTACAATTATACCATGAATTATTATTAATATATTGTAGTTGTTAATTGCAGCATCAGACTATTATCAGTTTGATGATCTATTGACTCCTGAGGAGCAGAGTGTCAAGCTCAAAGTAAGAGAGTGTATGGAAAAAGAAGTTGCTCCTATCATGGCGAAGGTTATCTTTCTCATGCTACTCCTGTCTTTTTTGCATAAGGACCAGATGATAAGTTTTCTTTCTGGTTCTTGTAGGAAAGGCTGGGGATGTTCCTTGAATTTTGAGTATTGCATATATGTTACTTAGATTTTGCAGTTGTTGACCAAATAATAATCCAGTGAACATTGTTTTTTCAGTATTGGGAGAAGGCAGAGTTTCCTTTTCCTATTGTTCCAAAGCTTGGTGCCCTCCGTATTGCTGGAGGCACGATCAAGGTACTTTACAATTTACATGCTGTATTTATTTTTTATTTTTATTTTTTTGAGATAGAAAATATGGAAGACATCTTCTATATCTGGTTGTGGTTACCAGGGTTATGGTTGTCCTGGTCTTTCCATTACTGGAAGTGCTATTGCTACAGCAGAGGTTGCTAGAGTTGATGCAAGCTGTTCTACTTTCATTTTGGTGCATTCATCTCTGGCAATGCTTACTATTGGTGAGATTTTGATATTACCATCGTCTTTTACCTTCAGAACATATTACTAATTACTAGAGGTATTCTTTATAAACTAAATCATGTCTTTGGTACTTCTCTGGACTGTCAAGAGTAGCATTATGTGGATCAGAGGCCCAAAAGCATAAATATTTACCTTCGTTGGCAGAACTGAAGACTGTAGCTTGTTGGGTAAGTAGCTCACTTTTGGGCATGGTATGGATTACAAGAATTTGTGTTTCACATAAAACTCTTTCAGCTTGCTAAAATAAATTGTATTCTCTAGGCTTTGACTGAGCCTGACTATGGAAGTGATGCAAGTGCTCTAAAAACAACCGCTACAAAGGTTCAAACTCTCAATCTCTTATTTTCTGTGTAAAGGCACCACTTTTTTGTTAATGATCATTGCGATCAGCAGTGAACAATATAATTGCATGACATCTCATGTCATGTGGTTTTGTGATCAGGTGCAAGGAGGTTGGGTACTCGAGGGCCAAAAGCGTTGGATAGGAAATAGTACCTTTGCTGATATATTGGTTATTTTTGCCCGAAATACATCAACGTATCAGATAAATGGGTATGAGTTATAGCATATAATATGCTGGGTACTTCTTCCTATCATTGTTCATCAAATGTTTACTCTTTGAGATGGTGTGAATATTGGCCGCTTCTAGTTGTTGGAGCAAATGTGTATAAGACATAGCAAGCAAGACTTCAAGAGTCTTGAGAGATTCAACTTTATTCTTGGTACCAAATAACTAAAGGAAATGCAATGCCTGACAATATCTTGGCTGTCATTCTCAGTATCCCATATCTTACCCTGTCTAGTTCCATAAGCTATTTTACTGTTAAATCTCTCTCTCTCTCTCTCTCACACACACACTCACACTCACACTCACACACACACACAGTACCCCATCTACATTACTGTTAAATGTACTAAGTTATTTGCTTTATCTGTGGTTGCAATACTTCAGTGTGGTGGTTTGTTGTCATATTAATGCATACTGTTCCCTTACCAAGAGTGTTGCTTTCTTTCACAGATATTTAGTGAAGAAGGATTCCCCAGGATTAACTTCTACAAAAATTGAGAATAAAATTGGTCTCAGGATGGTTCAAAATGGAGATATTCTGTTAAGGAAAGTCTTTGTCCCTGAGGAGGATAGATTACCTGGCGTCAACTCTTTCCAAGATACAAGCAAGGTTAGCATGCAGCCGTGCACAACTGGATCCTTGCTCACTCACTTACACACACTGTCATCTATCTCTAGAATACAAGCAAAGTCAGCACTCATAAACATGCTTATGTGCCGGCATCAGTACATCTATTGGTTCTTTGATTTCTTTGTTTCTACATATCCGCGAAGCACATGAATTTGCATACTGGCATGGCTTGTTTCTCTATGCTCGTCATCAAGATTGGGTGATATCATTATCATTTCATAACGTTGTCTTCATTTGCCTTGCTGCGAATCTAATTAATGCAGTCTGAATCAGGTGCTTGCTGTTTCACGTGTTATGGTTGCCTGGCAACCTATTGGAATTTCAATGGGCGTTTATGATATGTGTCACAGGTATGAATGTATACGATTTCCTTTCTTCAGTTCCATCATGGAGAGTTCACACTGGGGAATGACGACTTTACCCCCTTAATTCAACTTCCCAGTATGACATGTTCTGATATTTAGGCTTTATTGGAAGGTATTTGAAGGAGAGAAAACAATTTGGTGCTCCATTGGCAGCTTTCCAGATCAACCAGCAGAAACTTGTCCAAATGCTGGGTAATATCCAAGCCCTGTTTCTAGTAGGTTGGCGTCTTTGCAAGTTGTATGAGAAGGGTACAATGACCCCAGGTCAGGCCAGCTTAGGAAAGGTAAGAAGAATACAAAAAGCCTCTCATACATGTTATGTTACATAGCACCGCCTGGTCGTGACAAACTTTTATAATCACCAGGCATGGATCACCTCCAAGGCAAGGGAAAGTATTGCTCTTGCACGGGAGTTACTTGGCGGCAACGGGATATTGGCAGATTTTCTAGTTGCGAAGGTACTTGTGCAGTTGTGCTTATCTCTTTATTCGAAATGCATTTAATCCAACCTTGATATTACTACATAGGAATGAGTATAGTTTGATTCTGTTCTGCTTGTAATTGAGTATCATATTCAGTGTATTGGGATTTGTTGCTTTAACTGTTGAGAGTATCTGCTCATTGATTTTTTTTATGCAGATATGAGCTACATTGTCCTTTTCTGAATTGATAACAATTTTCTATGCACATTTGCTAAATTCGATTATATTTATTTGCGGTCATATTTCAGGCGTTCTGTGATATCGAACCTATATACACATACGAAGGGACCTACGACATCAACACCTTGGTAACGGGCAGAGAAGTAACTGGTTTGGCCAGCTTCAAGCCAGCTGCATTGAGCAAGCTAAGCCGCCTGTAACAGTGCAAAACCTTAACATGGTCCCTCAAAGAGCTGTTCTTGCTGATGCACTGTGGTTTAGGGCTGCAAATAACATAATCTAGAAAATGGGTCAAATAAGTTATGAAATTTTAGAAGTTTTTTATGTAAGAAACCTTTCTGTACAAGGAAATGTAATAAAAAAAATGGTCAACCCTTTCCCCAGCCTTCGTTGTAAATTGCTCTGGTGATTGACTGACTATCCGAGTGTTGACAAATGATAGGTTCAATTGTTAAAGACTAAACTGTCTTCTTCATAGTTAAAGGCTTTATTTTGGCAACTTTTATTCCTCAACATTAGGAACGAAGCTTTGTTAAACCAATAAGCACTTAATGCCAAATTATGCATCTTAACCTCTCAAGAACGTTGTGTGTCCATCATGTTTAGCATGAACCTACAACGCATGATAATTGATGTTGTGGTCATTAGTTGAGTTCATGCCTCGTAGTTTTTCTGTCTATAAAAAGTTAAGATCAATTGAAGACAACAAGAACTCAGTACAATAACAGCAATATTCTCCATGAAGTTGCTTTCCGGAGAATCTCAACATCCCAATAGCTCAGTGTCACTGTCCACTTTGCAACTACTCCTTCTTTGATGAATCCTCCTGCATTGGAATGTTCACATTGCATCATATCCAAATTCTGCATCATACACTTGCAAATAATGCAGTTTTCAAGATCTCAGCTCAGACTTTCACTATAGCTAATGCAACTTGTATGCTTTGCAGTCTTGTAGCTACCTGAGCTTTGCTCATTTTCTTGACAACTCTATCAATATTAAGTACTAGAATTGCTGGAAAAAAATTAGCATCATCGTTGAGAAAGCCGTTTAGAGTGGTGTTCTTGACTCCATATCCCATCACTCATCTTTGAAGAAAAGAGGAATAAAGTATACTCATAAGAACTGCATTACCAAAATAGCTCAATTTTACACTTATATTAGTTATATATATATATATGATCTTCTAGTCTCCACCTCTAGAGAGGTCTCTTAAAAGACTTAGAAACCCAAAATCTTGAAGAAAAATAATTCCGGCAAAACGACGAGCCAGCGAGCAGCAGCGAAGGTGCAGAGAAAGCAACTAAGAACTAAAATTGGTCACTTTCGTTTCTCTCTCGCCTCTGTGTTTCCTTCTGCAAACCCCAGGTCCTGATCTTCATCTGAAGCTGAGCGGCGGAGGCCAAAAACGTCACCGTTTGGGACGGACTCAGAATATCCACCACCTTCACCGCCGTGCTCATCCTCAGAAAATCCGCGCTCCCCAGCAACGATTCCAGCGCCGCTTTCAGCGGATCGAGCGACCGTTCCTCTTGCAGTATCTCGCCGTCCACCAGCCGAGCCGTCCGCCGGAGAATCTCCAGCAGCGGCGGCGCCGCCACGCTCTCCTGAATCTTCGCCAACTCGTCGTTCAAAACCCTCTCGTCGATCTGCGTCTCCTCGATCAGTCTGTTGATTTTGCAAATCTGGTCGTCGGTGAGGTCTCCGATCGAGTTGGTGGCGAGCCGGAAGGCGAGTCCCGGCTTGAATCCGGCGATCCAGAGGAAGCTCCGTTCCAGAGGAGTGAGCCAATTGGCTGCGAAGACGAGAAAAATGTTGCGGTGGGCTGCTCTGGATTTTTCTTCGTAGTACTGTTGGTAGTGGCCGAGGACTCTGTTTATGAGGTCTTTGAGGTCGTCGTCGTCGTCTCTGTTTTGGCGGTTTTTGGCGGAGAGGAGCTCGTCGAGGTACTGTTCTTGGCGAAGCAACCAATCTTCTAGAAAGCTCCCGAAGGAGCTGGCATGGCTGCTACTAGCTGACCCAGAAGCCATAAATGAACTAGAAACAGAGCAACCGAGAAAACAGAGTAAATTGTGGTGTTTTGTATGTCAAATTTGTTGTGTGAAATTGGGTTTTAGGACAATAAGGAGATGGTTTCAGTTTTTTTTTTCAAAGCTGGTTCAGAGAACAGAGCAAGCGAAACAGAGCTAGTAGTGATGAAATTACAGTACAAAGATGGTGAAAAAACAGAGCAGAACATTGAAAACAGAGCAAGCGAAATTGGAATCCGAAAACTGGGTAATTGGACAGTCAAGAGACAGATTTAGCTGTTTCCAAGGTTGATCAAGTGGACATTGTCGTGTTCAAGAAGAGAAACTAAACAAGCTCGGTCGATGAAATGGCAAAAACTGGGCTAAGATATTTGGGAGAGACAGTTTCAGTGATTCCCAGAAGAAGCTGAGAGTCACATTTCAAGACACAACCAAACAGTACAAAAAAAGGTTAGAAACAGAGGAAGCTCAAGAAGCTATTTATAGTGAGAACTGGGAGAAGAGAAGGAGTGTTCTGAGATGGGTTTTTGAAGGAGCGAATTGGGTCGGAGTTGCTTCGGGGCAAAGAATCCGACGAAGGAGGTGAGAGAGATGATCAGAAAATGGATGATTCCGGAGGAGACGCGTGTAGAGAGGCAGTGCGAAGAAATGTCGATTACATAATAAGAATGGAGACACACTGAATAAATCTTATTGGAGTTCGTGAGAGGGAAAGAGACGGGAAGGAGGGGATGAACCGGTGGTTTAATTTTTCTTAAATCACCACCGCCTGAAACTGACTTATAGTGGAAGGAGAGTGACGACATCACTCATAAATTTAGAGCTGACAATTCGAATTTCGGATCGGATTTCTTGGGTTGTGTTTGAAAATGCGTCTGCAACTGACTTAATGTGGAGTGAGAGAGAAAACCTGACTCATAATTTAGAGCCGACAACTCTGGTTTCGAGTCGGGTTTCTCGGGTTGGATTTGAAAATACTTGTTCCGAGTGTAAACTAAAAAGAGTGTGAGATTGACAATTTGAGTTTTAAGTCGAATTCTTGTCGTGAATGTTAGAATATATTGGGCTTTCAACTATCAGTTTAAGCTTTTAGTTGAGATGATTTTTAACATGGTATCAGAGCATTGGTGACTAAAGGTCCCGAGTTCGAATCCTACCGCCACCCATATTAAATTCCAGCACAAGGAAATAAGTGGACATGTGCATGGGC
>JAYMTF010001872.1:0-20894 GCA_036897485.1 Pelargonium nanum | reverse complement strand
TAATTAGTTATTGTTTCATCATTAGATATTTGTATTAGTGGGAGTTTGGTTTGAGGTTGATTCTTCATTCTTCTTTTGTCAACAAAGAAGATATCTATCTATCTCTCCTTTTCTAAAGTTGCATGGCAATTTTACCTTGAATCAAAATAATTATATTCATTAATAATTACTAATTTTATAATGATAAATAGCCCACTTCCCACTACTTTTTTTATTTATTTATATATAAAATAAAGTCAAGGCAAAAAACAAAAGCACTAAATTAGATTGACGTGATTTTTTTTTTAATTTTTTTTACAAGAAGATTATATAATTTTTTATAAAATAATTGTCACTATGCCAATCTATTTGACGAAACTATTAAGGGTTAGACCAATTCAAAACAAACTAGCACGGCTGAATAATCAAATTGAAACAATATGAATAATTTAATAGTTAAATTAGAACAAAAATTAAATTGAGTACCAATTTAAAATAAATGAATCATTTGATAATTAAATGAAACATTCTTATTTATTATATATGTGTGTAGAATGTTACTTATGAAAATGATTTAACCCAATGGGTTGATGTAGTTGGTTCAGTACTACATCCCTTAATCAAGTGGTTGGGGTTCGAATCTCAGCTCTTGTGAATGGAAAAACTCATGGGCCAGCCCCCAACCGCTTAGTGCGCTGACAGTGGGGCGAGTGGAGATTTGTCTGGGTGTGGTAAAACGGCTTAAAAGTGCCAACCGCAAGTGTGCGGGCCCGCTCAGATACCCCATGGTATAAAAAAAAAATTTGAAATTTAAGAGATTATGATAACAATTTGAAAAGATTGAATATGAGCCACAGCCAATAAATGCCAGAATCTACCAAACGATTGATTTATTTTGATATGATGGACATAAATATTATCCTTATGTTATGTCACATGTATGTGCTATTTTTTTCTTATTTAATTATCATAATTTTCATAATTATTCATTTATTTTGTGACAATCCCCAACCAACAATTTAATCCATAAATAATATGATCTGTATTTGGTACACTACCTCAATATATAAAAATGGGTAATTTATGATTTTTTTATTACATCATTTATGTTTGATCATGTAATTATTATTATAATTATTTTCATTTCCTGATCAAATTAAATTACAAATAAGTTTAAAATTTAATACATTCGTTACAAATGATTATTATTACTATAGTGTTACGTGCCAATAGTAGATTCAATCAAAATTTAATGGACAAATCAATTTATTTTGAGAGACTTTCAACTATATGGTTTAGGTTCATTGGCACGTCAAAGTCCTCATAGGAATGAATATGTTATACTATTACAATCGTGTGCGTGTTTTAAAGACGCAACATAAAACAATCATATTACGTGTGAGTCTAAACACACAAATTGCTAGCTCTACTAAAAATGCTAAATCAAAGAGGTCTTAAATCTCAACCAATATATATATATATATATATATAGAGAGAGAGAGAGAGCAAATATGCAAATTTATATAAATCAAAAGTTTGAGATACATAACATACACATATAAAAGTGCAGCCAGTGCACGAGCCTGACACCATTATGGGATTAAGATCGAGAGGGTCAATTTTGTGCGGCCTTATCCAAAGTTGAGATACATAACATACATAAAAAGACGGCTCAGTGCACGAGACTGATACCATTATGGGTTCGGGATGGTTAATTTTGTGCCATTTCTTTGACTTGAACCCGAGATATCAATGTCACAAGACAACAACCTTACCGTTGTGTAAGCGACAGCCTCTATGCATGCACATATTTACATAATTCAACAAATGTTCATGCTTCAAAGAACATGTGAACAAAACACAAAGAATAGTTCCTGATGAGCTCACCTTGCCAAAGCAGGACCAAAGTACATGCAGATCGGTGGATTTATCCTGAAAATTGACAAAACAGCTGATGGTATTGTCCAAATCCCATCTCCACAGATCAAACCCGAAGCAACTGCCCCGGCAAAATCCTCCGAATCCTTCCGATTTATTCGCTCCCACACGAACAATATCACAGTTCCAACGAACATGTCAATCGCAAAGTAAGCCCCAATATAGAACGGAACAGCCATTGCCATTGGGATTGGAATGAACTGCGAGACCTTCTTGGGAGTCACGTCCCGTGCAAGGTTTATCACCAACGCTGCCACAAAGAATCCACAACACAACGCTAAGCAATGCTTAGGCAGCTCGGAGAAGCCCTCAATACCTAAAATGGCCATTTCTCGGAAAATCACAGCATATGGCGCTTTGTACGGCCCATCGGGAGACCCAATATCGAAAGCAGTCCAAAATAGCCAGAACGTAAGGGGAGCAATAACGCAGCCCATGGCGGTTCCTATTAACTGGCTCACAAACATGGACCTGGCTGATGATAGAGTGAGGTAACCTGTTTTGAAATCTTGCACTAGATCAGCTGCGGTAGCGACAATGGTCATCATAACCCCAGAAGCTGCTAGTCCTGCAATGACACCTCCATCGCTTCCAACCAATGAAGCAATCACGAAGAGACCAATCTTTCCATAAGTGGAAGCCAAGCTCCAGTCTGTGAGACCTGTGCCGTAGGAGTTGCAGAAGGCAAGGGCAGGGGCTAAAATATACGAGCAAAGTACCAGATACCACTTTAGGGGAGGAAAGATCATTGGTATCGTTGCTGTTGATATAGCAGCTAACCCAACATACCCAGAAGCCGCAATCCACGACGGTATCCGGTCTTTCAAAAATATTTCGTCTCTCCTTTTCTGCTCCATCAGTATTTTGGAACTCTCTGTATCTGTTAAACCAAGAGTTAGAACAATTAATCTCCAGCAAAGAACAGGGTAAACAAGAAATACCCATTTTGCGGTGATCAAATATGTGAAACAGTTCCAGGTTTCCATAGGACATCTCATATCCGAACTAAAAATAAGGGCAGCCTAGTGCACCCTCTCACCCTCTAACTTGAACTAGTGACCTTGAGGTCACGAGCCAACAATTTTACTGTTGCGACATATCACATGTCACATAAGAAGTAGTAACTTGCGTTTAATAACTAACCATTATGGTAGCGTTTGGATTAGAATTTTTTGTTTAGGGATGAGATTCAAGAATTGGAATGGAAATGAAATTCTTATTATTCATGTTCGTATTATGATTTTCGGTCATGAGAATGACTTTGGAATGGAGATCTCATTTCCATTCCCATTCCCATTCCATTTTTTTAATCCAGACACAACCTATAATTATCAAGTCCCGATAACCATTACAAACTAAATCAAAAGCAGTTCTAATAGCATGAGAAAAAACTGAAGGATTTTATAACCCTAATCCATATGATAACTACAAATAATCAACGCAATAGACACCTTTGCCACAAACATGAAAGAGAGAATCATGGGCCATATATATCGTTACCTAGAATCTCCTTAACTATAGGAAGGTCCTGTTTTGTGCTTTGGTTACATATTTCCTTGATGGTTATGGCTATTATCTTGACCAAATTGTAAAGACCATCCCCAAGAATAAGTGCAATAGCAATAAAGACCTGCAGACAACATAAAGGTGAGAGGATGGTTAAAGCAGCCTTATACAAAGAAACTTTTTCATCAAGGGAAAAAATGTAAGTAGCAAAGTTTGAATGTGTATTATCACCAAAACGACTTACACCTGTTCAAGTGAGACACTTCTCTACACCTGAAGATGTAAGGCATCAAAAACAGTGTTTCCGTACCTTGTATCCATACAGACCTTTGAAATCATTGCTCTCGAGGTTGGCTGGATACCAGACCCCAGAATGTTGGGAAATGAAAGGCCACAAGAAACCCCATGAAATTATAGCCCCAAGAAGAACTGAGCAGTTGACAATGTGAGGGCAAATAAGGCCGCATCCAACATAAGTTGGGCTGAAGTCAAAATAGAACCTGCAATCAAGGAGGCAATTTCAGAATCACCAATATAAATTATTGCGGATATTGGTAATGACATAAGAGTACAACACACCGCTAGTACTATTCAACATGACACAACGCCTTAAGCTACAGTACTAAACATATATAGAGTCAGAGAGATAATCGATGTGTGATGATCTTACGTGCTTTTGAACAGAGTCAAACCAAGGCTGGGAAAATTATCAAATCCACAAGAATCCCCTACGCCACTGAAAAACCACTTAAAGCAGCTCCATACTAAACTTATACTCAAATATTTTCCAAGACAACTGACTTGTTTCCTGCAAGGAATCACAAAGGATGAGAATATAATTAGTCATTAGTAATGCAATCCTAACAAATCATGTTTAAAGCTAAAAATTCAGGAAGTTTTGAATTTTATTTCATTATATGTGTGTGTGTGCGCGCGCGAGCGAGTGCATATATGCCAATTGGAGTTAGATCCTATGTAGCAGTGACATTAAGCTGGCTGTGATTGGTAGAAATAAACAGATTATAATATTCTTACTTGATGAGCAAACCCATGACGGTAAAGAGATTCACTTACCCTGCAAGTTCAGCCCCGGAGTTCGTATGAAAGCTATTTATCAACATTGCTGTGGCTGTACCACTGGGATATGTAAGCTTATAATCCAGAATCATAACCTAAAACAAGACAAGGAGAAAGAATGAAAGGATAAATAAATCACCCAAAATTTAAAAGTTTCACTAGCTTGCTTATATTGATTAAGATATGAAATGAAATATGCCTAGATAATTTATGTGCAAAAATGTTATACTTCTGTCTCAAAACAAGTTTGCTATTTGACTTTGTGCAAACATTCAAGAAAATTTTGCAACTGTTTATCTTCCTTTTATGCGCCCCTGTGTTCCTTCTTTGCAACTAAAGTGGTTATAACTTATAACTAACTTAAATAAAAGAAATTATTAGTAATCAAAGCATAAAAAAGAAACCTCAATTATTGGGATATCTAACTTTAGTACAATAAACACTTATTTTTGGAAGGAGGAAGTAATAATAAAGGCCAGCTCTTGAACATAGCTTAAACCCCAACGCTAAACACTGATAAAATGGCAAAAAAGCTACCTTACGAAGTGGAACGAGGCTAAAAAGACCAAGGAAACTGACAACAAAGAGAAAGCCAATCATCCAACCCAACCCTGGGTTCTTGATATCCTCAGCTCGATTGCCAGGATAATCAGGACCAATGAGCTTATACGTCCTCTCATCCATAGCAAGCATATACGAACCAAAACCTCCTGTAAACAATTGGGTACCAATTATTGAGAAACATAGTAAATAGGACAGCCTTTGGATTACAATTTTTGTTTGTGAACGAGAATCAAAAATGGAAATGAGAATGAGATTCTCATTCTTCATATTTGGATTTAGAACTTATAGTCATGACAATGGCTTGGGAAGGGGAATATTCCCAAAATTTAGGTATCATTTGGATTATAATTTTTGTTCAAGAATCAGAAGCAAGAGTGAGAATGGGAATGAAATTATGAAAATCCAAAAAAATAATTACCAATACTGCTAAACAGATAAAAATTCACATTAAAATTCAAAATTAAGGCTTGAATTTGAGTGTACCACTAAAAGCAAGGCCATAGCAAGCAACTACGCAGGTCTGGATGACTGTATTCTCCTGTTTGGTGAAGGGTTTGACCGAAAACCCTAAATTGGAGAGAAGCTGAGCCCAAGACTTGACGAAGAAGAAACCCAGCAACCCAGCTGCCACATTCAGGGACGGGATGATCCCAACGGTCAAATTCAGCTTGTGGGTGATGATGCAGAACAGGAACCCCAGAACGGCGCTCACGAACAACCCTCTTACAGTGATCTGCTCCTTCCACTCAGGAACCACCTCCTCCTCCGACCCGGCGGCGGTTTTGGGCTGGGAATCCAGAAGCAGAGGCTCTGAGATCTCCACGCCGGCGGTGGCGGTCTCGGTGCCCATGGGAGGGTTGAGTAGTGTTGGGAGTGAAGGATCGGAGAGGATGTAGAGGAAGATTAGTCTGCGGATTTTTGGGATGGAGTCGATTTGACTTGATGACAGAGAATGGTCTCTCTGAGTCGGATGGCAGTTTGGTAAATTTCGTCATCTTCACAATCATGGGATGGTAGTTGACTTTTGGTCATTCCCAATAGGCCATGTGCGCTACTGTACTAATTTTGTTTTTATGGTTTTTAAGATGCTTAAAAATACATTTATAACCAACAAGCCTTCAAACCGTTGCATCTCGTGTTAAAATCGTTGTAATGTAGATGGTGTGAAACTCTGGTTTTTCTATATATTGTGTTATATGTAAAAGATTTATAAATTACAGATGAGTGTCACACCATTTATTAGTGGCTGAAGCTCAGTTACAACACAAAGAAAACCAATGTGAGCAGAGATTTCACAATCACAAATTTATTGGAGTGGATATAAATGTTGATTCTTGAAATTACATCTTAGTGTAGCTTTGTCGAATTTCGACGACTCAGATTCTCTTTTCTCTATCATGCGAGTAAACGACTTGTCATACTCTTGTAAACTACGAGATTGCACATCCCGAGTCCCAACACAGAGTAGAAGATAATGTTGATGCAATCCTAAATTTTGTAAACTCAAAACCCTTCTATAACAATAGTACCAATGTCTCCAAATGCGTGCCAAAGATCTATCCGAATTCCAACATAGAGGATAAGATAATTTTAAAAAATTCAATACCTCCGAAACACATAACTCATGTCAGATCAGATTTTGTACCTGCGAAACAATCACGCTAATATCTTACTATTTGGGCTTCACTAGAGCCCATTTAAAGTGAGAGTTATGGGCTTCGTTTGGGCCTCTAATGTCATTTCTCGCCATTGATTGATGGGCTAAATCTGATCATACCGGACCCAAGTTAGGCCCAGGCCCAGATAATATCATTATCTAAAATTTAAATTTAATTTTTTGGGGTGTAATATAAAATAAGTGGAATCGTGTGAGGTTGTCTAATCCTATTCAAAAAAATTATAAGGCAAATCAGACTCGAAAGAGGGTAATCGCGTGGCGGACGCTTTGGCTAATTTGGGACAGGAGATGGTGTCCAGTCTTCGTATCTTCCGGGATGTTCCGGATAGTGTTGCTGCTCTGGTTCGGGATGACATTCGTGGGATCGCCTTCTCTCGCTTAGTCCCTAGCTAGTTCTGTTTTCCTTTCTTTTGTTTACGAAATAAAAAAAAGTTGGTCAAACCGGATCAAATTTTGGATTTTTTCAATTTTGGGTTCAAATTGACAACTATAATATATAAATATTTTTAATATTTCATGCATAAATAACTAACTAAAAAATGTTAATTTTAAAAAAAAATTAAAAAAAAATGACAATTGTTTTTGGATAGGAGGGTGGAGTACTTTTATGCTCACACAAATGGATTTGGTTCAAAAGTGTGATATCACTGTCTACTAAAACTAAATTGGCAGGTCAAACAAATATTCCCATACCCAACATAAAATACTCAAGAAAAATCCTGAACCACACCCAAGACTGTCAATAACAAGAGACACTTGAATTTTTTTTTTCTTCCCAAGGGTTTTGGTAGATACTAAACTAAGGCAGGTCAAACAAATAACTCACACCAAACTCAAAATTTTCAATATATATAATACACTACTAAAAATAAAATTAAGAGCGGAGAAATCAGAGACAGGGCAGGGCGAGAAATGGTCTCCCCGTCCATGTTAAAATAACGAAGAAAATTATTCCCCCGATCCCCTAAAAAAGTTCGTCATTCCCATCCCCATTTAGGCGGGGATTGTGGATTCCTGTTGGGATCGGGTGCAATCATAAATTATTCCCCCTAAATGAGTTCCTCATCCCCAGCGGATGGGGATGGCGGGTCTCCGTCGGAATCGGGTGCAATTGTAAATTATTCCACCATTCCTCTAAAAGAGTTCCTCATCTCCATACCAATCGGATATGGAGAATGTGGGTCTCGTCGGGGTCAGGTTCAATTATCATTCCTAACCATAGTACTTTAATGAAATTCTGTTTATTCTATGAGGTGTACAAGTTCTCCTCCACAAACCTTAAGTTTTGACAATAACAAGAGACCACACAGCATCAATTAGATTGATAACCTAACCGTATTTGCTAGAAACATCCGTGACTAAAACAAGTAAAGAACCAAAGTTGATGTAATCAAATCCGCAAGGAAGAAGCTAGTAGTAGAAAAAGACCCCCTGGTTTGTTTCGTGATTTTCACATGGTCACAATCACATAATGGGAAGATAAATTCAGCTAAAAGACACAAGTTGACGTACCGTTTCAAGGTTTAGCTTTTGTTTCTGTCCAAATTATGACAACTGAGTGGGTGAGTCTGTTTCAGCCAAAACTGGCAATGTTTTGTAGCTTCTTGTTTGTTAGTTCAAATGGGAATAAACCCTATTCGGCCAGTACTGTAACTGTTAATGGAATGATAATAGTGATAGATTTGCATAAGATTGTCTCACTTACCTTGTAACTTCCGCGATCATGAAGAGCCGATGGAGTCTTATCACATGTTCGCCTTTTCTTGTTCATGCAGAAGGTCTTGATGAGCTTACCTGACGGGACATAAATGAACAAAATGGTGTTAGATTTCATGCGCGCGTGCAGCGTGGCAGGGAACTAATCAACCTGTAAGGAATTCCGATCTTTTCTTTATTGTCACCGATGAATTATTGATAGCAATAATGAAACTAGTTCCCGTTACAAAGTCATTTCCATTATCAAAAGCTCGTAATCTAAACATCAAGAATGAAAATACCATTCCTGATTCTCATTACTGAACATAAAGTCCAATCCTAGTGCTACCAAATGACTATCTAGAGCTGACAATGCAGGTTCTAAATCAGTGAGCTACAATTCGAGTTCTGTATCAGGTTGGAAAAACCTAACCCGGCCCCAACCCTTCAAGAGGTGTGGGTTGCGTGCGGGTTTTAGATAGATAATGCGCAGGTTGAGTATGGGTTGCCCGACCTGATCAGCACTATTCTCATGGTAAAACCAACCCAAAAATTAATTGGTCTATTCTGTTGGCCCGAACCTACAAAATACGGGTCGAATTTCGGGTGCCTGCGGGTTTAGGTCTACTACTATCATATCTGTTACACAATTAGCAACTTTTATTTGAACCAATAATCAAACATTCACAGCTAAAAAGGCAAACCAGATGGACGTGTTATGTCAAGAGTGAGATTCTCATTACTAAACGATAATTCTAATCCAAACGTTACCAAACTATTAGCAACTTGCAATTTGAACAGATAATTACAGCTCAAAAGGTGAACCAACAGTGTTGTTTCATGTGTCAATGTGCAGATGCACGAATTAATAGGAGTAGATAATCATCTTAATGAACTTTCCCGATAAGCACTAGATTCAAAGAATACGACTGCAAATTGTTTAGCTCAATCAATGACCAAAATAGTACCAGTAAATGCATTTTGGAAATGTACCTGATTTTGCGCCTGACACTTGCTTTCTTCAGAACGTGTCCTTTGTCTTCCATGTGCCATAAAAGAAAACGAACAGTCAGCATGAGAGGCCTTATCAAAGCCAAAGCTTTTTGTCCAATAGCTTACAACAGCTTCCTCCAGCACAGGCTCACCGTTATTTCTTTAGATGGACGATCAACAAAATTTAGTAGCTGACATGGCAAGCTCCTATAGCTTCAATTCAAATGTCACAATTGTACCAGATTGTGTCAAGAGTCAGCAGAAGAACATATTATATAACCATCTTAATGAGCTTTCATGATTAGAACTAGCTTCGAAGAGTAGATTGCAACTTGTTTAACTCAAACAGTGGGTAAAATAGTAACCGATAAGCGTGTTTTCGAAATGTACTTGACTATGCATGTGACACTTACTTTCTTTCCGCGTGCTATAAAATACAGTTATCAAATTAAAAGCGTTCTGTTTTTGAGCTCACAACAGTTTCCTCCTGCACAGGCTCACAGCAACTCTCCATCACAGAATATATTTAGTAGCTGACATGGCAAACTCCTAGAGCTTCAAGTGTCACAATTGTGCCTGCATTAATTAAAGTCTTACGTGATGTCCAACAGTGCAAAAATGATAACTGAAGATGCCTTGATAGCATCAGTAGATGTGAAAAGGCGGAGTTTGAATTCATGGAAGATGCAAATGGATTCATGCAGATGTGATTAATGCTGAAAAGGATAGAAATGAGAAGGTACATGTTTATAGACCATGTGAAGTTGCAATCAGTAGCATACAAAATTTATACGGATAATCTAGTTTTCACAGCTCAAAAAATACACTCCATCTATGCCAATATGAGTGTCCAATTTCTATAAATAAAAAAATTGTCCCAATATGAGTTTCTACTTTCCTTTTTAGGAAGTTAGTTATGCGTGAATTACCTTGGTAATAACTCTTTGAGTTTGTTACAAGAAGGGTATATAGGGTTATAAGGGGAAGTTCAATCCTAACTAACCTATCCTTAAATTTCACACACAAAAAGTGGACGCTCATATTGAGACGGAGTGACCAAATGTTTTGTGTCAAGTGTCACCATGTGATGATGTACTCATTCCGACCCAAAACGAATGTCCCCTTTTCTTTTTAATAAAAAATTTGTCCCAGAAAGTGTACTTTCCTTTTTAATAAGTTATTTATGTGTGAAGTACCAATAATTTGAGTCTCTTACAACAAAGCCATATGAGGCATTGAGGCTGTGAGGGCATACGAGGAAAAGTCAAAAACATGTACAAATTAAATTATCCCTTAATTTTTGCAGAAAATGTATAGTGGACACTCGTTTTAGGGCGGAGGGGTTGCAAATTAATATTAGCATATAATCATCTTAATGAACTTTCATGATCAAAACTAGATTAAGAGAATAAGATTGCAACTTGTCTAACTCAAACAGTAGGCTAATAGTAACAATATACACGTTTCGGAAACGTAGTGGAGTTTGGATCCGACACTTACTTTCTTCATTAGGCGTCCTTTGTCTTCCAAAAGCCTTTTGTCTTTAAGCTCACAACACCTTCCTCTCCCGCACAGTCTCACTGTAACTCCCATAGATACACGATCAGGAAAACTTTCCACGTGGGGGTCTCCATCACACATCAAAGTTTAGTAGTTGGCATGACAAACTCCTATAGCTTCAAATGTAACAACAGTGCCTGCATTGATTAAATTATTACATAATGTCTGAAGGATGGCATCAATAGATGCAGAAAGTAAACTTTGAATTCTCGGAAAATGCAAATAGAGTCATGCAAATGTGATATAGAATATATGAAGCTCCACCAATTATTATGACCACAGTTCACATGAATCCTAATGTGAAGCTAACAAGTTGATTTTCAGAAAGTTAGGTACTCATTACTGAAACTCCAGGACTGAGTTCAAAATCGTAGTGAAAGTTTTAACATCTGCTAATAATTTTAAACTGGACAATTACAACAAGGTATCATAGATTGAAATTTTGCACCAAAAACATTCGCAAATAAATTTCAGTTTGGTGCATGCAGCAGAATAGATCCATATCATAGGCAGCTTCTTCATATGGAAACCTACTATAATAAGTTTATAAGATATAGCATGCAATATAAATCGTAAAGACCTAAAAGAACAGTTGTATAAACCACGAAATAGAAGATAAAAACAAAGCAACCTTGATTTGACTCAACATCCATAAAATGAGGTTCTAACAAGTACATCAAATTCCATTGCAGCTCAGCAAATAACACTTCGGAGCAGTCTTGCGGTGCACAATGTAAAGGAAATCTAGAAATGAATTGTTAAATGTCCAAAATACAAACTCCACAAAGGGTTAGGGGATAAAGACTACACTGAAAAAAGTTTAACTTGGCCCCAAGACCAATAATTGCAAATGGCCCATTTATATGTAAAAAAAGATATGATACAAAGATATTTAGCAGGGGAAATCCAAGTGGCACTGGTGCTCTAGATAAGGACCTTTTTGGCAGTGAATCAGACCTATAGTGACCTACTAATAAATTTAACGAATCCATGCAATCTGACGAGTGACATTTTAATAATTTATTCATCTTAAGAACCGACAGTATTCGACCAAAATATAATCCTTCCAAGCATGGTGGGCTCACCCCTCCATGGCAAGTACCTAAAAAATAATTGAAAATATAGGCTGACATAATCTATTATTAGCTTAAGCTGTTAAGCATATAATAAAATTGAACACGGAACTAATTATGCTCATAGGTCTAATCTCAGTATTATCATTTGCACAGTTGCCTATAGATGTGTTTATATGCATCCGACAGAGAACAGTTACAGATGGACACTAATTATCCACAAGTTGTGAACTCGTATTTATCATTGGGTAATTTCGTGAGTGCATTCATCATCCTTGCTACCAGCTCCAAGTATATAGGTATAAGCTTAGGTGCAAAGAAAAACTGCTTCACAAACTTGTGGGTCTCTAAACCACTACCAAATTTATACATGATTTGAACTTGATAAAGAACAGCTAACCACAATATTGTATCTTTCTATATGTTGCTCTCCATTCGTATCTTACGTAAGAACCTTCTAGGAACAGTGTCGTCACACTCATTAACAGTCAAAATGAAAAAATCTTATTTCTTTCACACTGTATTAATCAATCAAAAAGTCTTGCTTTAAAGTCACGTTGCCCTAACATATCTACATTTATATATATGTGTCTCCTATGACAACCAAAGGAATCTAACACCAAGCCGCCCAAAAAGACATTAAAATGAAGGTGAGTCGAGTACTATCTCTAATAAACTTAGAACAAAAATAAAGTTTCCTTTCTAATTTAGTTGGTCGTATTTTTTGCAGTTATTAGGATGGTTGCACCAGAAACTACAGCAAAAGAGCCCAGAAACATTCAAGGACTTCACAAATGGTATTCTTTCTGTCCTTGCTCATTCATTTTTGCAAAACAATTATATGAAAATCATAAGATAATTAGATCACGACTTCACCACGAACTACGTCACTGTGTTCAATCTGGCAAAATTTTCAGAAGTGATTAAAACATTAGCTACCCTTCTCGAACAAAAGATCATATATTAGATGACCCTCAGGCCAGGTAAACTAAGCAAATCAAGGTTCACAAATATCCAACCTCGTAGGATTTTCCAGGTAACCAAATTGGCCGAGACCATGTGTGTTTTGTGGCCACAGGCCACCTCATTTTCTCGTTAACAAAATGTTTTAAAAGGTAAGAAACAGCTCTTACGACATAAAATACAATGCCCTGAAAACCAACTCACATAGGGTGGTGCATCAACCAAGTTGGTCCACATTTACCCATATCTGCAATACAAGAAAAACATAACAACGTTAATACCAATGAGTCAAGCTAACACATGTACATAAATATGAATTCCTAGGTAATCTTAACAATCTTGTAATTTCTTTTGGAACTCTGATTTGAGGTTAGAATTGTACTTGACTGTCAGGGAAGCCTTTGCTCGGTGACCAAGACTATCCTACTAAGCCAAGCTTTAGCTTCAGTTACTGTCCCGGATCCTTTAAGCAGCTGGAAAGAGTGGAAGATAACTTTGGAGAAGAGACATCCTTAGTTGTCTCTGAAAGCTTCCATGGTTTTCTCTCCATTGGAACACTTGGTGCTGAACCTATCATCAATGAACCAGAAACACCAACATTTGCGACACCACTGGAGAACACAACCGAAATCAAAACAGAGGTTACAGAGAATGACTTGATGCTCATTCATTATGAGCTAGAGAAGTTCCTCGATGCTGAAGCTAAGGAAGAAGAGTTTGATGAATCATCTGGGAGGAACAGTCCTGTAAGCACGATTACACTAAGTGACAAGCAAATTGAGGATGTCAATGCTGAAGATTATGAGAAGTTTGTGGTATGCCCACTGCAAGGATATCTATTTGGGTCTACAATAGAGCTTCCTGAGACAAAAATTGACCAAAAGAAAGAAAAAGCATCACTTGCAGAGCTGTTTCAGAGAACAAAAATAGTTGATGAATGCCCCAAAGATGAGGAGGTACAAAAAAAGCAAGCACGGAAACCTTCTATGCATCTCATGAAAAAGATGATAAAGAAGCTTAATGTTTCCTCAAAGAGCCTTTCCCATTCTGCTGGTGGCTTTTCTGCAACCAAGAACAAACTCCAAAAGGTATGTAGTACTAGATTTTTTTAGATGCACTATGGGGTTTTGTAAGTCCTAGATAGATATCATTAT
This sequence comes from Pelargonium nanum, assembly GCA_036897485.1. Lineage (NCBI taxonomy): Eukaryota > Viridiplantae > Streptophyta > Magnoliopsida > Geraniales > Geraniaceae > Pelargonium > Pelargonium nanum. The sequence continues at coordinate 6,714 of JAYMTF010001872.1, read as the reverse complement.
ATCAGTTCTATATAGTCTAACATGTTAAAATGGAAATTATTTGCATAAACACATTGTGAGGGCATCCACTGTAAATGAGTCCATAGAAGCAGATGAAGTAGACTATCAAATTCCTAGGGATCAGAAATCTTAATCATGAGAGACCAAACTGTAGTTTTTCATTTTTGGCATGCAGAAAAGTTGTGACAAGTATATTGATAAACTATAGTCTATAATAACACCATTACAATTTACAACAACCTGAGTAAAGATCACTAAAGTTATCATATTAGATCCCATACAACGCAAACCAACCATTTAAAACACCTTAATCATGACCAATAAGTACAGTGTTGAGGTATAGTAAACACACACACACAAAGCTTTAGGGTACATCTATCACCAATATTTATAAATACCACCACTACCTTGCTTCTTAACAATAATAGGAAATTAGCACCTACTAAAAGGATTTTATATGTGCAGGTACTAAGAATATTCCATAGGAAAATTCATCCTGAAAGTTCTGCAGCTAAAGAAGAATATGATAATCCACAAGGAAATAAGAAAGAGGACATCATGCACAACTGTTATTGTGGTAGTATGCACCCAGATGAAGACAACAGATCTCGAGGATCATCAAACAACTTAAACCTTCCCCGATGCAAGTTCAATGGCAGTATTACAAGTAAAAACAGGGAGCACTGGATCAAAACAGATGCAGACTGTAAGTACCACTACCTCACTCTATGCAACAATGTTAAGATTGGAAAAGAGTCCCATGACTCCTAACAAAATCATTTGTTGTTAAACATCTAATTTAGGTGCCATGTCAATCTTGTATTATATAGCAAATTCAATTTTCCAACTAAAAAAGGTTTACTAAGTCTAAAGTGAAAACTGAGGTTTAAGAAATATTAGCATATAGGTGGAGATGGCTACATCTCCAAAAGAATTTGAGCTGAGTGAATGTTAGTAAAATACCAGAGTCTATGATGCAACTTTACGAAATACTACATGAGATGACGATGAGCACATTTAATGCATTATTAAAGTGAAGTACCAAGCCTAAAGTGAAAATATATGTTTAAAAAATACAAGGATATGTTCTTGAACAACCCATTATCCTGGTTAAATCTGGGAAAACCATATAATTGGTCAAAATCGGGTTTGATCCGAAAAAAATTGATTCTCTTAATTTAATAAGACCACGTCAATGACCAACCCAGTGACCTCTTCTGTCCTAATTTTAACACAATGGCTTTTCTTTCAGCAATTTAAGAATACAAGAAGATCATGTATTAAGGTATTGTGATAGAAATAATAATTCTGCAACAATTTTGTGATTCATAGCCACGGGTTAAAATGTTTAATATTGTGATGACCATGTTTGTTGAAGTATATCTAACCCTTTTCTATTGTTATGATTGCAGATTTGGTACTGGAACTGTAGTGATGGAAGCTCTAAGGAATGGTTATTAGCTGCTGTCTTTCCTGTGTATGAAGTATTGCAATGGTTTTTGATAGTGTCATCAATCCTATGATGTATGTAGTGTGACTGTGATTGATCAAGTCCAAAACAAGAACATAGAGGTATCTCCTATCCTCTTGAGTGTGATAATAAAGCTATGGCCATGTGTATACCTATCAATATAGGACTGATTTGATTTGTTTGGGATCATATATATTGTTGAAATTAACTATAAATGTCACTGTGACACAATAGCAACTCTGGTGTAAGATCAACAAGTATAACCAAGCAAATTATACTATATTAATAATGAAAATTTTCATAGGTTCTGCATAACAACTAACAAGGACCTTTGTTGTTGCCTTTCTATAATATCCCATACCTCATACTTACATTTAGCAAGAATCCTATATTGGATCCAGCAATTCCAGATTTGAGGGCATGAAATCTTATTGTTAGGAGTCACTATATAAAAATCAAGTGAGCAGTATGGTTAGAAAGTAGATATCATCAATGAAAACAGACTGTTTTGGAAATATTTGTGTAAACACATTGTAGAGAACATGAATCGCAGAACAATTGGAGCCATAAGAGCATGCGAAAATTTCAGGAAAAGAAAAAGAAAAAAAGAGCAATGCAATGGACTACAGTTTCGAATGAAATCGAAAACTCGCTTCAAGGCAAAGAACTATGCTGGAGATCCTGAAACTTGAGTTCTGGTAACATTCTGTGTTCTTCAAAAGAGCAAACTGGAACGATAAACAAGCCATATTGTAATAAGTTTAGCAAATATAACCGAAAATCAAATGCAGAAACGATAAATAAGCAAATATTCGCTAACCTGGAACGCCATTTGAGGGCGACCAAGCTCAGATTGAACGATAAACTAGAAATTGAACCAGTTTTAGAAAAATTTAACCGAAGATATCATTGGAAAGTATATATCATCAACGAAAACACTATCTGTTTCGAGAAATATTTGTTGACACACATTGTAGAGAACATGAATCGTAGAACAATTGGAGCACTAACAGCATGCGAAAATTTCAAAAAAAACGAGCAAATGGAGCAATGCAATGGACTACAGTTCCGAATCGAAAACTCACTTGGAGGCAAAGATCAATCGCTGGACATCGTGAAACTTGAGTTCTGGTAACGTTCTGTGTTCTTCGGGGAGATCAAACTGGAACGATAAACTAGCTAGATTGAACTAAGTTTAACAAATTTGACCGAAAATCAGATTCATAAACGATAAATAAACAAATCTTCACGAGAGTCGCTTACCTGGAACGCCATTGGAGGACGATCATGCTCGGAGATTGGACGATTTGTATCGGAGATTGCCCCCTAGGGTGGCGCAATGGTCAAACACAAGTCTTCACTTAGGAGGTCATTGGTTCAAATTCCATTGTGTCGGGTGAGGTGGGGGTTGTATTAAAAGGGGAGATGTGTAGTACAACTTAAAAAAAAAAAAAGAGAGAAGGGAAAAAAAATTTAATTATTTTTATTTTTATTTTTTTAGTGTAATTACTCAATTCAGCACTTGAAATTTGTTTCGCTCCAAAATGGTACCTAAATTTTAGGTTTTAGATTTTGAAATGATCTTTATCGCTACCTTCGTCAAAATTGATTACGTCGCTTTAAAACTAATTTTAAAATAATTATTAAATTCAAAATACGAAAACAAAATTAAAAATATATATATATGCCGTTTTGAGAATCGGATATGATTTTCATATGGTTACGGCATACTCTTAGTTTTCAGAACGTCAACGATCTCTTGAATTTACAAATAGCAAATTGTTGTCACTCTCGCTAATACATTGTACTCTTGTTGTAGATCCGTTGTGGATTTTATTATTGGTGTGCTAATGGGGTGATATCATATAAATAAATAAATTATTTAATTAAATGTTAACAATTATTAAGGGCAAATGAGTCAAATTACTGAATTGAAATGAACTAATTATTATGTTCCACATGTGCTGCCACTTAAGCAAAATAAAACCATTATGAAAATGTTAAATGTATTAAATTTTGTACAAAATTTGGTATACAAAATGACGTGCAGCCTACATAGCACATCTATTTTTTATATTTTGTAGTTTAAACGAATAAAAACCCGACATATATGATACCACCATTTATGGCACGGAGTGCCAGGTTTATAAGACACGATGTACACATGGCGTATTGTGATTCGGCCAACTCATCAAAGAACTAATTGATATGTCATCCCTCATTGTTTGACACATCATTTTGTACAAGTATTTTTGTACAAAATTTTGTACATATAGCAGTACACTTATAAATTTCACTCAACAAGTGTATGTTTAATTAAAGTTGACAAAACATATTATATTGAATCTCATATTCTCATTAGTCATGTGATTCAAGAGGAGTGGTACAATTGTAGACTCAAACAATAGTCCTCACACTAACATTAACTAAACAAACACAAAATAAAACCAAACTCTTCTAGCTCTTGCCATTTGAGGGCTGATATAAATTATAGTTAGTCTTACCGAGCAGCAATGCCAATGTTATTCGTCGTCTTCAGAGAGGTCATACTCCGTCATGTGAGGGAAAATCTTGTAGAAATCGTCTTTTACCTTCTCTCTTAATTCCGGGTATGGAAGCAGCCCTTTCAACATCACTCGAAAAGGCAAAAAGCTTGGACGATCAGGAGATTGTCTCATTTCATCGTATATTTGCATTGCTCTTGATGGCATTCCGTTGTCTAAGAAGGCTCTCACAAGGTCTCCAAAGGTGTGTTGGTCAAACAAAACATCTTCGCTCTTCAAATCATGCCAGACCCGCTTTACCTCGTCCTCTTGCTTGTTCCTAGCAAGCATCATAAGCATGTCTCGATAAAAGAACATGTCTGGCCGATACCATATCTCTTTACGCACTACATCATATAACTATCAAGTGCATATAAATATATATACCATAGAGCAGAAAACAAAAAATGTAGATATACTGAATTAGCACTAGGAATCATAGACTAGAGTCAAAAGTAACTGCATTTTATGCTTAGCATCTTCTCCTTAAACCTCCAACTCCAATACTAGAGTCTCTTAGCATCAACATTGGTGATGCCCTTAGTCTTTACATCCCAAGTGTTTAAGGCAAACATCTACTAAGGTCCCTGTTTCTTGCATTCTCCATTAGTTCTGTTCAATCTATTTTCTTTATTTTTCTATTAAGAAAACGATGCTGGAGAAATCTATAAATCAATAGGAATACAACAAACATGAATTTCAAGCATGCGTAATGATGGCTTTTGGTACATTGAGGTGTTATGATTGATCTAAAGACAGAATCTAAACTAATTTCAGTTTTTGTACTATATGTGCTTGTGTGTTTGTGTCTCATATGAAACAATGAATCTAAATGGAGTTAATCCAGATTCAACCAAGGATAGCAAATTTGCATCAGAAGTGAATCAGCAAAGGTTGATGTTCAATCCCAACTCCAACCTATCCTTTTCATTCAAGTTTGATGAGGAGAAGGCGAATCACATATCTCATGCTGACCTTAGAATGAATACATAGATAGGTTGATTGTTTATCAAATGGTAAACTATATCGGGTTATTTCCAATCTTCAAGAGTCAAAACATATTTGGCATAAAAGTTTCAAGATTCCTCCAAATTTCAGGGGGCACCAGCCAATTTTCTATCAAAAGGGAAACATGCATATGCTAACCTCGGAATGAAAGTACAAAGCGTGGCTGAAAATTAAGAGAAATGAAAAAGGGAAATAAAATAATAATCGGATACCTTCATGCAGAGAAAAACTTGGTCTTGCCTCTGGAACTCGAAGAGAACAGCCACAATATCAGGCTTGAGCAAGCGAGAGACATTGGAGCGGATATAGCTGTCAAGGCGGAGAGGGTCTGAGCGGAGTCGCTTGAGCTCCTTGGCCACAATGAGGCCTTCCTTGCCTATTCCTTTATTTCGCCTCCATATCGACAAGCTGGGAGTCGAGGTTGAGCTGGAGATACGGCGAAGGAACCACAGTGGTTGCTGTTGATGTCTTTCATGCGGCGAGAGAGTGTTTTCTGAAAACAGATGGTTTGGAGATTTGAGAGAGGAGCGTGATAGAGCATGGTTGGTTCGCCATCCAAATTTTGTAGCCAAACGCAACATTAAGGCCTTGTTGGACTAGCCAAGCTAAACCTTAAATGGACATGAAATTGCATCACAGTTGATGCAACAAAAACAATCCAATAATGGAACTGAGCTCAGATATTTAGAGACAAAGAATCCTAATTTTTGGCCTAGTCTTAATCTCCATCCAAAAGGTTAAATATGAATCAAATAAAGAAGCTCCCTCATAATAAAGTTATCAACAACTATATTCAGACAAGGTTGAAACTTTTACAAATGAAGTTCAATCTCTGAGAGCTTCCACACAAAGCCTATCATATCACAGTAACCAATTCATTTCTCATAAAAACTACAACTAAATACACCAATTAATCAAATTTTATAAATCAATCACAAACATCCGGAAAAAACTAACAGATCAAAAACGTGGATTCAATTGAATCACTGGGAGCTTCCACACGAAGCCTATCATATCACAGTAACCAATTCAATTCTCATAAAAAAAACTACAACTAAATACACCAATGATTCAAATTTTATAAATCAATCACAAACATCCGGAAAAAAAAATCAACCAATCAAAAACGTTGATTCAGTTCAACCACTAGGAACTTCCACACGAAGCCTATCATATATCACAGTAACCACTTGAATTCTCATAAAAACTACAACTACATGATTCAAATTTTACAAAATCAATCACGAACATCCGATAAAAACTAACAGATCAAAACGTGGATTCAGATACAAAATTGAAGTGTAAAGCACACAAAACAAGAGGCAGATCTATAATCAAAGAACATAATGCAAGCATGTTGTTGATTTAGAGAGAGAGACGATAGAGATATGGAGGCTGACCTGCAATTTGCTCCGAGATTGAGTCTCTGGAAATGGAGATGGCGGGAACGAAAATCGGTAGATATGTCTCCATAGTCCATAGCCCTAACCCTAATTACACATATTTTATTTTTATTTTTATTTTTAATAAAAATCAGCCCAGTCCACAAGATTCAGAGTTGGTGGGCCCAAACCAATACAATTTGAATTTTACGGCCCAAATAGTTCATATTTTTTTAAGGTAAAATTACCAAAATTTTCATTTTTTACCTTCTAAGTTTTTTTTTTTTTTTTATAAGCAACGGGACAAGCA
>JAYMTF010001871.1:0-20898 GCA_036897485.1 Pelargonium nanum | reverse complement strand
TTACACCCTCTCTTGAGCCGTCGCAACTGGGTTTGCCGCCACCCAGTGTATAAAAAAAAAGAAAAATGTTTGTTTAGTATTTTTTCATTATTTTTTCACCAAATTTTAAACCCAATCTTCGGTTTAGCTCCACATCGATCATTTTGAAAAGTTCATATAAAAGTAAATAGTATCTAACTTGAGAGGGGAAGAATAGTAACATCAAAGATATTGAGTATGGAGAAATTGTACTGGCTACTATGGTATGCTGGAAAATTGATAAAGCCCGTAATGGATTGCTTTGAAATGACGTTTGTAGTGTAGGCGACTGACATTATATCTTATTGTTGAGCCACATTGATTCAGTGGTGGAGGCTCATGCAAATCGAGCATACGATAAAAGTGGGTCGAGGCCACTGTGAACAGAGGTCTTCAACGGAAGGTAGTGTTGAAGTCGAACGTGACACAGTCGTGTTATGCTCGGTAGCTTGATGGGAAATGAATTGGTGGTTAAGGACACCTTAGCTTACGGTTGAAACAAGTGGTGTCCCACAACAAATAAAAGTTGAGGTAATGACAATGGCTAAAAAAACTAACATAACTAGATGACCAAATTAAAACAATAAAATAAAATCAAGAATCATATATTATAACAAAAGTTGAATCCAATACTAAATCAAAATGAATTGAATAGTTGAAAAAAATTAATTAAAAATAAAACATTTTCCTTTTAAATTAGTAACCTGAATCGATAGAATTGTTAGTGGGACTCCAATACAGACAAGAAAAAATTGTCGGCAAGGTTTGTTTTGGTCCAAGATATTCCAAAAATGTGGGACATAACACTACAAAATATATACCAATGATGAGTTTGGTCCGCTGTTTCTGGGGCTCAGATCAATCCAACTTCTTGGATAATCACGTGCCGTAAAAATATCAGATAAAATAAAATGGACCCACGTGTTCTTTTATTTACATTTTGGACTCCAAATTGCTACCACTACAAAATTAGTAGTATTAACTAAAGCCATTCTCAAGATTTGATCACAAGCTAAGATTATTATATTTACATGGTGAAATCCGAAAATAAAATAAATATATGCAAATGTCTTTGTCAATATTGTCATTGATCTTACCAACAAAAAAAAAATAAATTCAATCGATTTTCAAAATAGAATATGAGAAAGAGTGTAGTTTTAATTTTGTGATAATGAAAGGTTCGTAAGTCAACTACAAGAAAATAGGATAAAAGAAAAAAGTTGACAACCTCCCCTCCCTGTAAAAATGATTCAAATTCGTAGAAACAAAATCATCGAACGATAATATTAGAACAATATAAACTCTTCGCGCAATTTCATAATGTTCATCGCTAACAATCCGAGGTCACAAAACACCATCTATAGGACCTCAAATGATCCAAAACGACGTACTTCACAACCGAAAGTCAGGGGTGACAATTCGCGCTCATAGGGTTCATGAGTTATGCCGCTAATTGCCAACCTATCGGAAGCTATAAGTCGAATATATTTGAACTAACATATACCGTCATCCAAACAAACAGTTTGAGCGAAAATCATAACGTTTTCAGTATATTTTGAACTGTATAAAAATAAATGATTTTTTTCACTTAAATTAAAAAGAAACACACAAATTTAAGAATTAAATTATTGCAAAAACTTCCTACATTTAAAGAGTTTAAAAAGAAAATCAAAATAAAAAGCCATAAATGATAAAACAAGTCATTAAAGTAGGAAAAAAAAAACCAAAAAGTGTATTTGTAATTAATATTATATTAATACAACGACACAGTAAAATAATAACTGGAGCTTCAGTTCCTTGTGTTCCTCTTATGTGCCTCTCTGTCTAGATTGTTCTCTCTCGTTGCCGCTTTCTTGTGCCCAAAGCATGAATCGATTCCCATTTTCTCGCTTCTTCTTCAACTAAACCCTAGGGCTCGTCTCTCACAATTTGTTCTCGATCTCTGTTTGCTTCTCGCCATGGCAGTGGCTCCGACGACGAGCGAGAAGAAGAAGGACGTGATTCGACTGGAGCGCGAATCGGTAATTCCAATTCTGAAACCTAGGATCATCATGACCTTGGCCAACCTCATCGGTAAGCTCTAAATTGGGATTTTTTATGTTTTTTTGTTGTTGTTGTTTTTTTCGTGCAATTTTACTGGGAAATGTGTGGTGTATGGAGGTGAATTGGGGCTGTTTGTGTTGTTTTTGCGATTTTTTGTTAAGTTTTTTTTTGGATTCTTGAAAATGGGTCTTCGTGATTTGTGGTGAGTCGAAATGGGTGTTTTGAGTTTGGTTCTCTGGATTTTGATTGTTAGGAAATTTGGTGGTGTTTGTTTGTTTTTAATTCTGTTAACTTGGGAAAAAGTGGTAATTATAATTTATAGGAAAGTTTGGTGCTTTTGTTGTCTCTTAGAAGTTAGAATTTTGGTGTGTTTGTTTTTCGATTATTTTGTTAAATGGGTGTTTGAGTTTGGTGGGTTTGTCACTGTTTGTGTGTGTGTGTGTGTTTGTTGGGAAATGGTAATTATAATGTTTTTTCGTGTGGCAAAAGTGGTATGGATTGACAATGGTAACTTGGTAAGTATAATTTTTGGGAAAATTTGGTGCTTGTAAGTAAAAAAGGGGTTCATGTCTTTGTGAATTTTGTATGTTGTTTTTGGGATTATTCGAAATTGGTCTTCACGACGTCCGATGATTTGAAACGGGTGTTTGAGTTTGTTTCTCTGGATTTTGATTCTTAGGAGATTGAAAACTGGTGGTGTTTGTTGCTTTCTATTTATTTTTTATAGTACATGTAATGATTACAAATTGACAATGGTAATTATAGATGTTTTAAATGTGGAAAAAAGTGGTATGGATTGGGTCTTAGAAATAACAAATTGGCGAGTTTGGCAATTTAAATTGGTAAATAATATGGAATAGAAAAGTAGCAACCTTTGTGGTGATTTTTGGTTTCAATGTTTTTCTAATTCGTAGTGTTTTAGAGACCTTGAACTCTTAAATGTTCATGCAGAACATGCTACTGATAGGGCTGAATTTCTAAAGCTCTGCAAGAGAGTTGAGTACACAATTCGGGCATGGTATCTTCTACAATTTGAGGATTTGATGGTACTGTTGTGTTCTAGTTTTATTTTCCTTTCTTCATTATATGAAATTATTAATTAAAAAATATTAACCGTTTTAAATGGATGTGGTTATATATTCTGAATGCAGCAATTATACTCCCTCTTTGATCCGGTTCACGGGGCTCAGAAATTAGAGCAGCAACATCTATCTTCTTCAGAAATTGATATACTCGAGCAGAATTTCTTGACATACTTATTTGAGGTATTTCACTTTATCTAATTGTCTACTATATTCCTTTAGGGAAAATCTACATCACATTGTTGCATGAGCACAAATGAAACTGTAACACCCATATGATGGCGGTTGGCTGGTTGCTTATGTTGAAACCTTAACTCTGTGACATGCTATTTGGCCGACTAAAAATGAAATAGAGTTGTGAAGTATATACTGCAAAATATGTAGGTTATTATATATTTTAATATACATAAATTCTTATGAGTTATATCATTATCCGGTACTCTGTGGATTATGGTCCTCAACATATAATAAATCTAGTCTTTTTAAGTGATTTTGGTTTTTCAATAGTAACTATGCGCAATAGTACTAATGCAAAACTGTTTCAAGCACATCCATAATTGGCTTAAAGTGATTGTACCATATTTTGTTATGTAATAATTAGAAGTTGATACAAACATGCTCCAGGAAATGTTGGGCTAAGGAAAAGACATTGTGTTGGATAATGCTGTTGATATTTTTATTCCATGTGCAGGTAATGAGTAAGAGCAATTTTAAGATTACAACTGACGATGAGATTGATGTTGCACACCAAGGGCAATATTTGCTAAATCTTCCTATCTCAGTTGATGAATCTAAGGTTTGTAATCACACCTGTATCTAAACAGATGCATGAGCATGCCCAAGAACACATATGTAAATTGAGTCACTATCTTTGTTTTATCGTACTCTCCGGATAATTGTATATGCTGACTTGAATGCTCGTTTTGTTTCTTTTCTGTATGTAGCTTGACAATAAGCTTTTGAAGAAATTTTTTGCGGAGCATCCTCAAGAAGGCCTTCCGGAGTTCTGTGACAAGGTATAATTTAAACATTATGTAAATGATAACATGCCTATCATTTTTTTGGACACTAAGATGCCAGGTTCTTGAATTCTGGGGTAACTGTATGTACAAATATGATGTATATATCCCTTAGTAGATGTGACAAATTGGCAAAGACGAGTGTCCTTTAAACTTTATCTTGAACTAACTTGCATGATGTCTTTATTTATAGTATGTGATATTTCGACGTGGTATTGGGATTGATCGGACAACAGATTACTTTTTCATGGAGAAAGTGGACATGCTGATTGCACGTATATGGTCATGTATACTAAGAGTGACAGGGTAAGTAATCTATGGTTCGAGTCCATATTACCAGCTCTACTCGTTTGTACGTATTGTTTAAGGCCCGAAGCCGAATCTAGTGCAAAGTAAACCATATAAACCCTAGGGTTATATTTATGTTCTCTAACCAATGGGACTTGCAGGATACAGAAAATTTTATCCCGGAGGGCCAGCAGACGTCCTAAGAAAGATCCGAAGAAGGATGATGAAATTAAACCTGATACAGAGCAAGACGACATATTCGTTGAACGGATTCGCATTCAGAATATGGAAATAAGGTTATTGGTACCATCTTAGTATCTTATCTCCTCGTTGAATGAACTAATTTAGAATATCTGCTGCTTGTGTGTTCAATGACCCATTTGGTCTCCTTGTGAACCAAAAAAGAAAGATATTATGTAGTTGTGTAGCCAGGAAAGTATTTCAGGAAATCTTTTACGCTCATATTTATACCTTTGTTTGCCACAGACCTTGTAGTGTGTGTGCATACATGCATGAGAGAGAGTAAAAAATTTAAGCCAAGAGTTTTTTTTTGGCTTGCCTTAAGCCAAGCCATTCTCAATATGAAACCTCATTAAATCTCACTCATACCCGTCCTAGTGAATTTACGGCCGTGGATTGTCTCGTCGGATTCGTTTTTTTTAATGATGTGTTTTAATGTGATTGGTGGCTCATTCTAAGCCAATTTGACCTTGGCTTAGAATTGTGATACTCTACTGTGGAAATTTTAAGAAAGATATGGGGGAGAGATAAATGAAGTGAAGAGAGTGCACATAAGAAAGACACGGTTCGGCTATAAGACAGGCCTACATCAACTCCCAAATGCTCAAAGGGATAAATATGTTCTCACTAACTTGATGTGTTAAATACAAAGGACTCATACTTATAACGGGTGTAGGAGAAATATATAATAGAAATAAATTACAAGAATCAATCTTAATCTCATCATTTGCTCTTTCAAATTCCACTATTTACTTCACAATCAAATCTTGTGATTTGATACATAATCAAATCCCATGATACATGGAAAATCAGCATATTCCAACATCTACACACTTGCAACCGTACCTGCACATTTGTTTAATATTAGTATCCAGTCGCCTTTTTCTTATTATTATTGCTAGTTTGTGACATCCATGTTTTATGTTCCCCAGTTTTCGCAAATTGCTGAGCAAGATCACAATCCAAGAACCTACCTTTGATAGGATAATTGTTGTTTACAGGTACTTAAACTTATGTGTCATACTATGAACCATGTTTGTGTTAGACATTTTTCCTTTCAAAAGCAACTAGTCAGTAATATTCATTACAAAGTTGAGTGTATCGGTGGTGATTATTGCTTTTGAGTTACTGGATGTGGAAAGGAAATCCATTTCCTCAACAAAATGAAGGGTGATATTCCAATAAGCCACGACTCATTTTACTGTTTATGAATAGTACTTGGGTAGTGTTTGGATCAGAATCTTTGTTTTGGAATGGGAATTAAGAATTGGAATAAAAATGAAATTCTCATTTTCCTGTTCGGATTATGACTTGTTGGTCATGAATCCAATTTTGTTTAATCCAAACACTACCTTTTATTTTTCTTTTTATTGAACTGATGCTTCGTTAATCTAGTTTTCAGATGTCAATGAAAAATATTTATTGATTTTTGTCAATGGTAACTATCCAGGGGAGCTAGTTCCAAAACAAAAGAAGAACGTGGAATATATATTAAGCATTTCAAAAACATCCCGATGGCGGACATGGAAATAGTTCTTGTAATTTTCTTTGATTTCATTATCTTTGGCTGTTAAGCTTATTATCTGTAGATTTTTTTTTCTTTCTCAAAGTTTTCATGCAACTCATGACCTGTAGGAACTTTTTCTTTTAACAGCCTGAAAAGAAAAATCCAGGACTAACTCCGATGGACTGGGTCACGTTTATCATATCCGCTGTAGTTGGGTTGGTCAGTTTTTCAATTTAATTAAGATTCTGATGTGTGTTTTATTTATTCTATTCAAACGAGCTTATAATGCGTTATTACAGGGTGCTGTAGCTGGTTCATTTGAAAACCCTGGTGATGATTTTTGGGTCATTTTTGCCATCCTATCAGCTGTGGTCGGTTACTGTGCGAAGACATATTTCACGTGAGTATCGTTCTCTTTGGCTTTGTGTTTTTTGTTTTGTTTTGTTTTGCACTTGTTCATATAAAAATAAAAAGAATATAATAAAAATATGGATTTGGGTCCTCCTTAATTAGGACTGGAAATTCATGTTTTGGGTCGGGATTCCTTTTGGGTTCGGGTTGGAAATACTTAATTTGAACCCGACCCACAAGAGGGTGTGGATTTTACATAGAAAATGCGTGGTTGAGCCCAACCTGACCCACAATTTATCAATAACAAATCGTAACCGACACGACATGAAAATAATTGGGTCTATTTATGCGGCACGAACCCTAAAAAATGTGGATGGGTTTTGGGGGCCGGCAGGTTTGGGTACAAATTGCCAGCTCTCTTCTTAATCTTAATCATTTGAAATCACTTGAAGCAATCTTTCAGTTCTTATGTGTACCCTCGTCCTTTCTAAAGTTTCGATATGATCATAATCTGCTGTGTGCCTGTCTCTCCAAACTCAAAAGTGTGTCTATGTATATATATATATATATATATATTTGTCCGAAAATTCTTTCTCTAGATTTTTTTTTAATTGCGATGTTACTCCAAAACCTACAGGTTTCAGGCCAACTTGGCTGCGTATCAAAACTTGATTACAAAATCCATGTACGACAAACAGCTGGATAGTGGAAAGGGAACTCTTCTACATTTGTGCGATGATGTGATTCAGCAGGAAGTATGTTGCAACATTTAACGATAATTAATTTTCCACTATTTTTTGTTTAATGTTTTCAGAATTAATTGAATGTAGTGCTGGCAGTTAGAGTTGGCGATTCGGGTCTCACCACGTGACATGACACGACACGAAATAGGGGTGTTTGGGCTTACTACTTTTGTAATTGTGTCGTTTTTGTGTTAGAGTGACCTACATATTTAATAATCGTATTCGTCTTGAGCCCCAAATACACACGCACCAGTAATTAATTTTGCTGTGACACGGCCAACACGCACCCTTAGGGGTTATAATTGTAAAATAATCCCCAAACCCCTTGCTAGTTAACATAGTAATGTTAATCGTATTGGGGAATGTCGTGCCAAGCGTATTGGTTTTGTTGTGCAAAACATGTTAAGTCGTTTCGTGTCAAACCGGCCCATTTAATAAATGTGTTGTGTTACGTGTTCATAAGTGTGTCGTGTCCATGTTTAATATTTGAGCTCAATTATTAATTGTGTCGTGTTTGTGTTGACCCGTATGGCACACGCACGAATTGTCAACTTTATTTTGCAATTTAGATTGCTGCTCAGGTTTTTGTACCCACAGGTTCAAGTCCAAATTGTCAGTTCTAATTTGCATTTAAAGTAGGTCAATAAACTAGCCGCAATTCAACTCACCCGTCACTTGCTGTGCAGGTCAAAGAGGTGATTATTTCATTCTTTATTTTGATGGAACAAGGCAAAGCTACAAGACAGGTATATATCACGTCATCTACACTATTATATCCATTTTCCGACAACCGCAAGTTTCATTTGATGTTATAACTTTGTTGCATTATCGGAAATAGGATCTTGATTTGCGGTGCGAAGAACTAATCAAAGAAGAGTTTGGTGCAAGCTGTAACTTTGATGTTGATGATGCGGTTCTTAAATTAGAGAAGTTGGGCATTGTTTCTCGGGTGAGACTCCTAATCCTTTTCGTGAGCTTTAGACATAGTTTTCGTTAAGTCATTGTGTAGACGCTGCACCGAGTCTTATGTCACGTTCAATTTGCGACATGGTAGAGTTAAGCCTTTTTTTAGGGACAACCGAAATACTAATTAGGTGCCAATGTTCGGATATGGAATTATTCACTTTGGTTGGGTGATTAAATTCAATATCATTACTAGAGCTGGCAAACGGGCCAACATGCCGGACCAAAATACGCAAGTATGCTTATTGGGCTATTTTCAGTCGGTCCAGGCCTGGTATTATCGGGTTAGGAGGCATGTCATAGGCCGTGGGCTGGGATTGGGCCAATCCTGTTTGGGCCTTAACGGGTTGTTGGCTCATTTGCCAACTCTAATCATCACCATGTCAACATTGGTTTAATTATTCATATCGGATGAATTTGCCGTCAAAGTGAACATGTGTAATGCTAACAAGAGCTGTCAATTCAGAAGTCGGGTCGGATTCAGATTGAAAAAGGCCTAATGCTAACCCAAATTGCATAGGTACCTGGCAATTTGGGCTGCGGGCCGGGCTATAAAACTCACGCGTTTGTTTTTTTGCAACTTTTTATCGCCCCTATCCTTTGCAACTTTTTATTGCCCCTATCCACGATAGGATTGACGAAAAGTTGTTTGATAAAAACACGTGTATTTTGGCCCGCGGTCTGCATTGCCGGGTGTGTTGTTGACTTGTTGTGCCTTTGTCATGGAAATGGTGTGGCCAGCCAATCTACACCCGTCCATGGTAGACCCGTCCCAAAAGCTATCACACATGTTTTGGTTGACCCGACCTGTGAAAACGAAGTTGAGTTTCGGGTCCAATTGTCTGCTTAAAAACAACCTTCCAAGAAAAATCGTTTTCTCTTACCATTGTTTTGTCCTTTTGAGTTCAGGATAGCATTGGACGCTTCTATTGCGTGGGGTTGAAGCGTGCTAATGAGATCATCGGCACCACCACTGAGGAGCTTGTCCTCAAAGCGAAACAGGGTATAGTTAGCCATAATTAACCGCTGTTTCGGGAAGATATACATATTTTCAGTTTCTAGCATCCTCGGTTTTAGGCTGTCTGTTCATTTTATGCAGTGTAATTTACCCGAAACTCGTACTTTCATTCCATTCATTCACTTATATTCCAGTTTCTGTGTTTGTGACACTGTGAACATTGGTTTCTTGTGTGATTGTATATGATAAAACTCATAATTGTCGAATTCAAATTGTTCATTGCATTTCTATTTTTGTAGTCTAAAAGATCGCATTATCAAGCCTGAGGTAGATTTCATACATAATCTTAAATTTTCACTTAACAATGTATTGGACATTAACTCAATTTGGTGGCTGAACTTTGAGCAAAAAGTCAAAGTCGTGGCTGAATTTTCAAAAAATACAAACTATATGATGAACTCTTTAAAAGTTAAACAAACAAATGGCTACCGTAAAATATCAGTTAACTTTAACTGTTAATTGCTAATGTGACTTAATTGATCGGTCAATTTTTGTCGCTGTTTTATTTGTTTTGTAAAAAAAAATATATTTTTATGACTTAATGCTTGCTTGTTTGCTTTTAACGCGTGTTTTTTATTTTCGGATTTTTTTTCAACGTATACAATTATCAATTTAATTTTTTTAAAATGATGCATGTTTACAAACAAAATTGAATTTTGTTTAGTAAATCTTATTTTTTAACTCAAATAAATCAAATTCATAATTTCTAAAAATTATCATAACTAAGAAAAACATTAATATAAATTCATTTTTTTAAAAAAACTAATTATATTCGTAAACTCAAAAAACTAAATGATTTTTTTTTATGCTAGAATTTCATTTTTAGTATATTTTTCTCGAATCTAATAGAAATATTAAGATTGTAGTATGAATATGTATTTTTTAAAATGAACACATAATCATGATGCTTTTAAGAAATTTTTAATTAAGTTATTTGGCCAATGACATCAAATTAACAATTAATAGTTGAAGTTAACTGATATCTAACGGTAGCCACTAGTTTGTTTAATTTTTAAAAATTACAGTCATTAGTTTGTCACTTTTGAAAGTTCAACCACCACTTTGACTTTTTGCTGAAAGTTCAGCCACCAATATGAGCTAATGTCCATGTATTATTTATAACAAAGCTTAAGATAATATCTAAAGATTTCAATTATGAATCTTAGAAAGTCGATGGCACCCGTGATAATATTGTTTCCATAAAATAGGGATCTAGAAACAATTTCAAGAATATCATAAATATTCTCCGAAGGGGCATCAATGAAGGCAATAATAAATACGGAAGTTGCGGTCAATAAGGCAGGAATTATCAAAACACCAAACCATCCAATATAAAGACGGTTTTCGGTGTTAGTTATCCATTTTCTATAGTAACACGTGGATATTAATATGACAACATTGACATAAAATGACGAGTTTGATCTCAAACACGGATAGACACACAACATCTATTTAAAGTTAATAATATAATTTCAAAAAATATGAACAAATTGATGTGGCGACCCTACGATTGCCACATCAACAAAAAATTTAAAAATAATTTTGACGAAAGTCTAATTTGATAGTACGGTTATGAATATAACATAATTTTGGGACAAAATCAAAACAATATAAATAATTTACGAACCAAATTGAACAAAAATTAAATTGAGTACTTGTCCGAAACAAAATGAATAACCGTGGGATCAAAATGAAACATTTTCCTACCAAAATTAATACTAATAATTTTAAAATAAGCGCGGGACGCATATATATAAACAGAAAGGCACAGACGTTGAAGACAGTCTCAACTCTGAATCAACAACGACATTATCGACCAATTGGTCGATTTGGGCTTCAAATCGATAAATAAGGAGCAGTAAATACGAGCCGATCGAGCATCGCATCTCCGAATTCTCCGCCGGAAAAACCGGACGTCAAAGCAAACAAGACCAAGGAGCCAACAATGGCGGTGAAAATCTTGTGCAGTCGCTTCGCATGGCGTCTTTTAATTTCAAAATGGTCAATGGAGCTAGGGTTAGGGTTAGGGAACCGAAGAATCAAGCGAAACGGTAAATTCGAGTGTTCGTTTAGGTTAATTTCGATTGCAACCGAAACGAGAAGATTGGAGTGTTCGTTTAGGTTGCATTGTCGAGAAAATGGGGAAGAAGAAGAAAGAGATCATTCGGTTGGAGCGTGAAGCTGTTATTCCCATTCTCAAGCCCAAGCTCATCAAATCAATGTCGAAACAAATCGGTATTTGGTTTGTTCTTGCACTTGGTTAGATTTTGATTTGTGTTCGTGAGTTTTGATTTTTGATTCTCTGCAGATGATGAATCGGAACGGGCGGAGTTTGTGAAGCTATGCAAGAGAATTGAGTACACGATTAGGGCTTGGTATCTTGTGAATTTTGAGGAAATGATGGTAATGTTGGATTCTGCATTGGTTGCTCTTGGGGATTGTTGTTTGATTTGTAGTGTGATTGATAAAAATGATGTTGCTTGCAGTATTTGTACTCCTACTTTGATCCCATCCACGGGGCTCGGAGATTGGAGCAGCAGAACCTGAATCCCGAAGACATTGATAGATTTGAAGTCACCTTTCTCAATTACCTGTTTCAGGTATGAATTCAAGCCTACTATGCATCTTATTGTAATTTTTTCGAGGCATTCATTATGTGCTTCTTGAGTTTTATAGTCTGAATGCATCTCAGTGGCACCAATGATGATGTGATGTAATATCCTTAAGTCTTGTATGATCAGTGATGTTGAAGTTGGTCTAGCATCCTCATTCTGGGTTAATGCCAACTTGAATTACATTGTATCCATTCATTTTTTAACAAATTTAATTAGTTTTAGTGTTTTTTTTAATGTTGTTTCCCATGTTTTACATTTTAATTTTACCGTTCAGATTAAAATAGGCGTTCATTGTACTGTTTTCTTATAATTATGCTCATACATGTCAAGGATGCTGCTTGTTATAAGAAAAGTTCTTCACTATATTCCCATGTAGCTTCATTTAGTATGTTTTACTACTCCCACCGTCCCAAATGAGTGTTTTGTATTCCTTTTTTTGGATTTTTTAAAGGAAAAGTGTATTTGTTGTAATGTAACAAACTCAAGGGCTTCTGATGAGCTTGTTGACCAACCCAACTCCCATCTTTATAAACTTGAAAATGATTCTTGATGCTCTTAAGTAAAGTCCCGTGTCGGGTACTGTTATAACATTATGTTCTGATGGTACTCTTTGATACTTATGACATCTAATGAACTTGTTGTCAAGGAGATATTAGATACGTGTGGATAGCAATTCAAGTTAAGTTTTGTTTCATGTACGCAACCAAAGTTTCTCATTATATCTTGTGCAGGTGATGAATAAAAGCAATTTCAAGATTACAACTGATGCTGAGGTTCAGGTTGCACGCGCTGCGCAGTATCGTCTAAATCTAGCAATTAAAGTTGATGAAACTAAGGTTTCTAGCTAATTAACATAAACATGTGTTTGCACTCACACATATATTTAGAATCTTTCACGGGTTCCTCATATTTGCTGATCCTGCATTTTGTCTTGGTTTAAGTGTAGATTGACAAAAAGCTTTTCACGAGTTACTTTGAGAAGCATCCTTATGAAAATCTTCCATGCTTTGCTGATAAGGTATGCTTTTTTAGTCCAGCTTTAAGAATTTGAGTTAATTAAAGTTCCATGGTTATCAACGTTATGCATTTGTAGGGTTTCGGAGAGTGGTAGTCTGGTAGAGCATGTTATGTTAATACTTATCTAAGTGCCCCTATTGTGGTAGGTGTAGAGAAACGAGAAGGAGAAGGTAATATTTATTGTATTTGATCAATAAAGAGAACCCTTCATATAGGACATACAATTATACAAAAGTTGACAAACATAAGTTGACTAATACATGAAAGAAAATGAGCTTAGACTAAGAGCTTAATAGAAGGAGGTAAATTAGGAATTTCTAATGTAAGTAATCCGAAATATTCTGGGTTCCTTAATCCTCAACAGTAAAAAGATATGCACCACTCCCAAGACTCTTAAGCGTGTTATTTTGTGGATTACCTTGGGTGTGCATCCTGGAAATTTGTTAGCTCCATCTTCATGTACGTGAATGTTGTGGGTATTTTGTACCATAGTTATGTTAAATGAAAATTATATTATGAATGCTTATATTCGGCCTTATGTGTTTTTATATTATCTGTTTCTAGTACATAATCTTCCGACGTGGCATTGGAACTGATCAAACATCTGAGTACTTTATCAACGAAAAAATAAACACAATCCTTTTGCGTATATGGAGGGTTTTCATGAAATATACCGGGTAAGCACTTATTTTGATTATAAACTAGAATTGTCTATTGCTCATTCATTGTAATTCAGTTATATGTATGAGAAACAATGTCATATATTTCTGACCTTAATTTAATCACCCTCTTGAAATTTTCTCAAACTTCATCATTTCATGCATTTGTTTTAATTTGGAAGCTTTTTACTTATCCTTTTGATATATTATGTCTCCAGTTGTACTGATTTTGGTGCCTAAAAATAAATAGCCTGAAGATTTGGATTCTCTGTGAATCACTTCTAATATGAACCTCAGCCCAATCCTTTTTAAATTAATATGCATTAAATTTTAATTTTCCTTGTTCATTTGGGTTTTTTTTTGTTTTTGTAGGTTAAAAAGACTTATATTTGGATCCAAAAAAAAAGTTATTCCAAATCCAAATGAACTTGTTGAGATCAGCAGTGAGGCAGAGGAAAACTATGTGTGTGTTGAAAGGATCCGTCTTGAGAATATGAGACTCGGGTATACAATTATTTGTTTGTGAACTCTTAGTTTTATATAATTGCCTTGTTCCTTCTGTTTGGATGACTTGACCACGCACTACACTTTAAATATTGAAAGTCCTAGAGTATCTTTATTTAAAACGAAGACATCCGTAAATCGTGAACTTAGGTTGGACTTTTTCTCTACTAGGAAACTATAACTGTGGAAGTTAGAGTAACTTAAATATATCTACTTTTGTTTGTTACCTTCAACCATTGGGGCAAGTGGCTTAAGGTACTTGGTCCCCTTGAGGTCTCGGGTTTGAGCCTCGGTGTTGTGGTATGCTTGTTGATCAATATATATATATATATATATATATATATAACTACTTTTGTTGGAATGAAGTAAAGTCATAGAATTAATTATTCATGTGCCATATACGTTAGAATTGCTTGTACCAATTAAATTATGTGAACAAACAACCTAGGAATGGAGATTTGACTTCTAGGAGTTTGCTTGACTAGAGTTTTAGTTCCTTTTCTGGACTATGATATTATTCTTTTCTGTTCCTCCAGCATTCCGAAATTGGTAGGCAAGGTTACAGTCCAAGAACCTACTTTCCAGAGAATAATTGTTGTGTACAGGTATTAACTTTATACCCTTTACTTCTATAGAGACTATTGTTGTGAGCAATGTTGCAGAAAAACATAATTTCCGTCATTATCTCAAGAGCGAGCACATATGATTGCAGTTGCATATTAACGATACTTTGATGCATGGAACAAACATGAGCCCCAGAAAGTGATTTTATTTATTTATTTGAAAGTTACCTGAATCAACTCTTAATCTATGATCTTAATTAGATGTAGTTTTCATATGTCTATGATAGAGAAACAATTGACGTCTACAAAAAATGTAAACATGCAGGCCAGCTAATATAGAAGACGGAAATGAGCGTGGTATATATGTCAAGCATTTCAAGGACATTCCAATGGCTGACATGGAGATAGTTCTTGTGAGTACTTAGTTGATCTCTCTTTCTCTCTCTCTAACATAACTAAATCATCTTATAACTTGTTTTCTAATTCATCATTGTATTCATTGCTAATTTGGTGTTAGATTTTTTTCTTTAACAGCCAGAAAAGCAAAATCCAAATTTAACACCAATGGATTGGGTCAAGTTCCTTGGTTCTGCTGTTGCTGGGCTGGTCAGCTATTGCAGATTAAAGAAATTTTATTAGTAGATTTCTGTTGCAGTCCATCTTGTTCATGTGCACAATTTTCCTCTTTCTGTTCATTTTTACAGGTTACCGTAATCAGTTCACTTAACATGCCAAAAGCTGATATCCGTGTCATTTTTGCTATCCTCTCTGGACTGGTTGGCTACTGTGTTAAAACATATTTCTCGTAAGTTTGTGTTTTTGTTGGGGAAAGGATACTTATGGATTTATCATAAAACAAATCAATATGCACGACTGTCGGTGACAAATTCTGGAGTAGATGGTAAAACCAGTCTAGGGAAGCTTCATTGCAGCAGTTATAGAATTTACAATTTAAAAATTTACGAATGGTGATTCAAATTTCAGTTATCTGTTATTGATTTGTCATAGAGTTGATTTCTTATGGCTAGTGTTTCTTCCATTTCCTGTAGATTTACATCAAACTTGGTCACGTATCAGAGCTTAATCACACAGTGTGTGTATGACAAACAACTAGATAGTGGGAGGGGAACTCTTCTTCACTTGTGCGACGAGATGATTCAACAGGAAGTAAGTATTTGATGGTGTTTCAACCAAATATAGAATTATAGTTTCTTTTGTCCATATATTTCTAGAGTCTTCACTTGCGTTTTGTGCTATGTGTCAATTCTCTAAGCTAATTCCAGTTTTAGAAGATTGTTAGTTTTACGATTAAATTCTTTGATGAGAGCAAGGAGTCTCGGCCAAAGAGTTTTTGTCTGAGACTCATCCACTCTCAAAACCCTTGGATCCAGTGAGGCACTCCGTATTCATTGGGGTTGTCAGTGGTGGGTATGAGTCATAAGTAATGAA
The DNA here is from genome assembly GCA_036897485.1 of Pelargonium nanum. Lineage (NCBI taxonomy): Eukaryota > Viridiplantae > Streptophyta > Magnoliopsida > Geraniales > Geraniaceae > Pelargonium > Pelargonium nanum. The sequence continues at coordinate 4,819 of JAYMTF010001871.1, read as the reverse complement.
GTCTCATTGTCTTATTGGCTTGACACACTCTCAGGCCACAATAAAGTGATTGAGATTCTGTTTTCTATTCTTTGATTTAATATTGAAGATTTACAATAGTTGTTAATCAGCAATCATTTTCACTATGTATAATTCTGGATGGCTAGACTGTTGACAACGATCACTTGAAAGGGCGTCCGGTTCAACACACCTTCTAAACTAAAATTATATTTGTGTTATAACCTATAACCTAATAGTGTCTAAGTTTTGAAATACTCGTCTCCACCGGTAACCAAAATGCTCATTCATTACCAAATGTTGTGTAGTGTCGATTCCAACTCCTAATCACAAGTCTGACAAAAAAAACAGTTGTTTTGCTGAATGATTATCTGAACATTATAAATTCTTTTCCAGGTAAAGGAGGTTATAGTATCTTTCTTTGTGTTGTTGCAACAGGGAGAAGCTTCCAAAGAGGTAGGACATGTTTAATTCTGCTCGAGTTGCTTTTAATCCTTGTTTCATGATTCGTACATAATTTTTTTTCATTATTTTGCGCATTTTGATTTTAACTTTGTTATGATCCGAGGTAGGTTCTTGACCATCGGTGTGAGGAATACATTAAGAAAGAATTCAATGCACTTTGTAATTTTGATGTGGACGATGCAGTTAAAAAGTTAGAGAAGCTAGGGCTTGTTATTCAGGTAAGTCTCTCTCTCCCTTTCCCTCTCCCTCTCCAGGGTTGGATTTGAATTTTTGTTCTGTGTGGTATTTCTGCAAGACCCGACACGTTGAAATAAACGAGTTGAGATTTACCCAACACGACCCGATATTTGTCTCATTTAAATTATGAGTCATGCTTTACACATGTTTGAAAATGTACACTTTTATCCTTGAATGAGTATTACACGACTTGTTTATGACCGTTTAATTGAAGCATTTAGACAGGTTAAACGGGTTTGACATGAACCCGATTAAGCTAAACACAAACCTACTTAAATTCACGCCTTATTCGTGTCGTGTCACAAGTTGTAACCTAAATTGCCAGCTCTAGCGTATGTTATATATGTATGACTCGCTTCTGAATAAGGTCGACTGAACTCAGGATCAAAGTGGAAAATACACGTGCGTAAATTTGACCCGCGCCAACGAGATTATTGGCACCACAACTGAGGAGGTTGTCATCAACGCTGAGCACCACCATGGCTCTAGCAGGCGTCATTCTGAACATAGTAGCATTCTTGATGACATCCATTAATTCTCCTCTGCCAGTAGTTTTACAGACCTTTCCAGCAATGTAAAATTCATGGCTCCAGCTGGGAAGTCTCGCTATTTCCTGCAGGTTAGTTTTCATTTTCTCCAACAGTTTTTCTTCTCCGATTCTTATATATATCTTCGAATTAGTGGTGCTGTCGTGAGGTTTTTGAAATGTTCTTTGTTCTTTTATTCGGTCTCGCAGAATTGAGAATTCTTCTTTACTGATAGAGAAAATGTACCTTTTGTGCTCTAGAAAGAAAAAGCTTAGAAAACAACAAAACACACAACCAATTATTGTAGCATAGCATTCATAATTTCGGTTTTGAGTATTAGCACGAGCATGGTTTTGTAACTACACTATAGAACCACATCGTTTGAGCTATAATTTGGATTCATTTGATTGTTTTTATATTATTGATGTTTTTCCTCATGTATTCTTAGCTTGATTATATACATAGTAAAACTATAGTTTGATGCCAAATTCTAGGACACTCATGTCAAACTGAACTGAAATTTTACGAGCTGGAACAAAAATAGGTGCTCTGTTTCTTTTATGAATTTGGAATCTGGATTCATTTGCATGTTCGGGTAAAATTTAGCAGAGATCTGAATATTTTGGGTAAATTTTAGCTGGAATTCTCAGATATTGGTATTCAAAAATGTTCAAAACCGTATAGTTGAGATCAATGGGCATAGATAGCTATAAATGAATGTGTGGTTTATATGAAAGTTTTAATTGTTAGAGACAAGCACTGTACTAGGCACAGAAGCATTCAATTCCAACAAATATAATCGAAACTCACTTTCTCTGCAACCACATGTGCATTTCCAGTACTCTTTTTCCTTCTTGCTGTGATAGAGGACTTGGAGGCCTACCTGCAAGGTTCAAATAATTGGGTGAGCCTCATGAACTCAAGTTGAAAACAGATGTTAAGTAAAGTTTTCCCGGGAATTACCGGATAATTCATTTTCCTGCATGTGTCTGCAATCCATTGTCGCAACTGCCTAGAAAATAAGACTAACAGTACCACAAGTAAAACTCGCCAATCAATAAAGGGCGCCCCAGTGCACGAGGCTCCCACCCTTGAAGGTTATGGGGAGGGTCATTTATGTATTTAGTCTCGTGACCTCAAGGTCACAAGGAGGAAATATAGCTAAACATATCGGTGGCAATACGTATAAATGGGTCGTGTTGAAAACTCAACATTATGTTTGATGGGTCAACTCAAACACGACTCATTTATGAGTGTTGTTTAAATAATTAGATTCAAAATAATACGTACGAACCATCACATTTAACTAAATGGGTTCAAATTCACCTAACATGAAACCCAACATCTTTTATGAGACTGCCATGCTATCCTTGAATAGATCATATATGGGTTGTATGACACATTCAATTAACTTAGTTACACAACTAGTTTAATTAAACGGGTTCAACACAAATACGACACGATTAATAAAATGAGTTGGGTTAGTCAACACGAACACATGTTGCCAGCCCTAGTTAAACGACTTGGAAAAAGTAACTGTCATTGAATGTCAAGCAGAAGCAAGAAAGTTCAGTACTGAATTCATACCTCCAACGGTTGCTACTTTTCTATATCATATCGGTAATTGATACAAGAAAGCCTCGAAAATCAGAATTCTATCTCTTCCTCAGGGTCAGCAATCATGTCATTGAGATTGAAGATCATATATATGTTCTCTGCAAACAAGTTAGACCTTACTGTGTGTATTGATGATTTTTTGGAGGAGCAAAGATCTCGCTCTATTAATAGTTGCGAAGTAGAGACATATACGATTCTCAAGATCGTTGAGGTGGTCGAGAAAACTAACACGATTCTTGTGGAGCTGTTTCAACACCTCCCGGATAGGATGCTTGTCTCTTCCCCTCTCCAATACGATCCGAACAAGAAGTTTATCGCTCTCAATTGCAGTGTATAAAAGGGTCACGAGTCGATCAATGGTGTCAAGTTCATTGATCATAACGTAAGTGCCCCTGGAAGCAGCATCGAGTTGCGCCACGTGGGCGAGCTCTCGCTTTGCGAACTTGGATACAGAACACGAAGCACATAAAGGGGCTGCTGCTACTAGGAGCCCTAGGGCATGAGCAGTGATCAAAGTGGCGGATACGGCGACTCCCACAACAGTTCCCACGAAGCAAATAGCTGATCCCGTGGTGGCATTGCGCAGGAGGCGAATTTTGGAGCGAGACTTGGTGAGCCTTTGGTCAAGTTGGAGCTTGAGCTGGGAAAAGCCACGGTTCACTTCACCAAAGTTGTGAGAGTCGGGAGACTCAGGACATGGAAATGGGTTCCCGGGAAGATCGAATTCAAGAAAGATATCGAATGCCCTGTCACATTGGGATTGCGAGATGTCCTCATCAAAGGGAAGAACATCAAGAAGCTTGTAAAGCGAAGCATACAGATCACGGGCTCGATGAACACGATGATAGAGAAGAACACAAAGCTGCGAGGTCTTTTCACTGTGATTAAAGTAACAAGACACGAGACGGGTCAGCAAATCGTCCCTGGCAAGACTCAGAGCCTCCTCAACACATTGCCTATTGGGCTGAAGCACATGCTCCAGCATCAACTCTTCTTCTTGACCATCATGACCATCCTCATTATTCGGGTCGAATACATGAATTTTAGACCACATTTCATTGTAAGAACTGCTCTTCATCGCCTGCATGTACTCCCAGGAGAGATTCATCGTCGGGGAAGGCAACTGGGAGCCCGATCGGGGTGTGCCATCCACCGAATTCCCTGTCAATACAAAACAAAATTCTCTCAGGCATTTACACAAACACCTTGTGTGCACAAAACCTAAACTAGCTTGCAAAGCCCAAAGAAGCTCGTATTCAAAATCCAAAAAAATTATCTCAGGCATTTACACAAACACCTTGTGTACACAAAACCTAAACTAGCTTGCAAAGCCCAAAGAAGCTCGTATTCAAAATCCCAAAAAAATTCTCTCAGGCATTTCGACAAACACCTTCTGTGCACGAAAGACATATCAGCTTAAGAAACCTAAACAAGCCCATATTCTATCAGGCATTTACACAAACACCTAAAGAAGCTCATATCAGTTTCCAAAAAAGTAAATTCTCTCAGGCATTTCCACAAACACCTTGTTTGCACAAAACCCATATCGCTTAAGATCCCAAAAGAAGCTCATGTCCAGTTTCCACAAAAAAAAAAAAAAAATCCAGATCATGTTCAGTTGTGGCGTACCTTGTGATTGCTCAGCGATAGAATTAACGTTGTTGGCGGTTTGCGACGAGGAGGACGACGATTTGAAGGAGATGCATTGAAGCATTTCTTTGGAATTGGCTGTGTTCTTGGGTTGTGCTCGGTTTGGGGACATTGAACTGGACACGCATAACGGTATAAATGTGATTCTCGTCAAAAACAATATGCTTTCTTTTTTTTTGTCATTAACGTGGATCATGATTCATGGGATAAAAAATGTTGGGTTAATTAGTTTTGTCTCCCCTGTACTGATAATAATTTTGGTTTTAACCCCTGTCCTCAAACACGTATGATTTTGGCCCTTAAAATTTTTAATTTTTTAGTTTTAA
>JAYMTF010001870.1:0-20907 GCA_036897485.1 Pelargonium nanum | reverse complement strand
TGCGCAACCACCTTGAGCGCAATAGGCCTATCTCTACAACAAGGGCTAGGGGAGCTTCTCAAATCCCTCTAACCCCCCAGGGTGCCACTCTCTCGCTTCTCGGCAACCACCCACACATGACAGAACTTACAAATGTCATGAGAATATTCACTAACCATGTGATGAAACCAAACATGGCAATGAAATAAGGGTTAATTAGTTTTGCCTCTCCTGGACTGGTAATTATTTTAGTTTTAACCTCTGGTCTCAAAACCATATGGTATTAGCCCTTAAAGTTTTGAATTTTTTGATTTTGGCCATATTAACCTGCTACAACAGGTTGACCACCGCCACATCAGCTCATCCATCCAAGCAAGCTGCCACATCCGTTAAGACTGCCACGTCATTTAGTTCTTCTTCATTCTTCAATCACCTTCAACTAAGATCATGTAAAGCTTTCAAGGAGAATTGTTACCATGGGTATTTGTTGGGCTTCCATTCGGTTTGCAATCAGTTTTCCATGATAAATAAAACAATTCTCTCCCAATTACTTTCAGTCCCCTTATTTCTCCCCTTCCCGTCTCCCATTTTCACATCTCAATTTTAATTTCCTTCAAAAGTTTTCACAATTTTAAGGTCATTTTTATTGTCTGGCTTTCATTTTTCTTTTCTTTTGATCCCTTCTCATTTGTTTATTTGTGTGTGTATCATTCTTCAATGGAAGCCGAATTGAATCGCGGGAGTTTTAGTGGTATCAACTTTCATTTTTACACATGTCTTCTGCATTTTTTTCTTCTTTTCTTTCAAAGATTCGTGCCTGCTGAATTGATAGGCATTTGTTGTTGTAATTTTGATTCCTTCCTTGCTGATTGCAGAACTTCTAATCATTTCAGGTGGCATGCAGCAAAGCTTTGGCACATTTGTTATTATCCATTTTTTTGTTCATGTTTGTAATTGATAGTGGAATTTGGATATTCAAGGTTGAATCATAGGGTGTGTTCAATCGTGTCAGTGTATATGTGTGTGAATATCATCCTCCAATCTTGCAATATTAGATGGTGTGTTCTTCAATAGATCATGAAGAATCTCCTCTTCACATTTTCTACTGCTTCCATCAGTTGCCAAAGCGGCTTCCGAAGCAAAAATCATATGAGATGGTCGCAAATTATCAAATTCGAACACCCAAATCTGAAGACTCAATAATCAAATGTGTTCTATTTCAGCAATTAAATCCAATGGGTTTTTCTTCAAATAAAGAATATTCGACAAAAAGCCAATTCTCCAGTTTTTGTGGTCTCCGAAATCGACAAAGAGAAGCGTTGAAATGGAAACAAACTAAATCAAGCAATAATGCAATCACAAGAGACGTGAAAATAGAGAAACGCGAATTGGAGAGAAATATGGGGAAAAGGAGAATCAGAGAAGAGATCGAACAACGAACAACCCGACTCCGCTTGCCTGTGACAACAGAGCTGGCGGTTGCAGGAGCTTTTGTCGTCATTTTAATTAAGTAATTAGTGTAGTGTGGTGTAAAGAGGAAAAAAAATAATGAGATTTGGAAGAAGGTGAATGAAGAAGAAGGAAATGACGTGGCAGCTTGTTTGGATGAGTGGGATGACGTGTCAGCTTGTTTGGATGGATGGGCTAACGTGGAGGTGGTCAACCTGCTGTAGCAGGTTAATAGGGCCAAAATCAAAAAATTCAAAACTTTGAGGGTCAATACCATATGGTTTTGAGACCAGGAGTTAAAACCAAAATAGTTACAAGTCCAGGGGAGGCAAAACTAATTAACCCATGAAATAATTAAAAAAATGGTTAATTACATATAACCTATATGAATTAACCACTTAAAATAAATATGTCCCATCAACTATAATTCTTGACAGATAGACATCCAAACTTGCCAAAATACTGTTATGGTATAACACTATTACAAGTGAAATGACAAAAAATACCCCTCCTTAATTTAAAACTAAAAACCCTAAAATCACCCCTCTTCAAACCCTATCTCTCTCTCTTGAAGCTCTCTCTGTCACACTCACGCCGGCAGTGGAGACGGCTCCGTCACCGATCTCGACAGCCATGGCGGAGCAGCCACCAAGCTCTCTCTCCGGCGCTACAGCAACTTCAAAAGGCGGAGCAGCCACCGAGATCTCTCTCCGATCTACAAATCGGTAGCGAATGACGACGGCTGACCGAGTGCTCACGGTGATGGCGAACTCCAGCCATCTCGTTTTGAATCAGAGATCTATCATTTTTATGTTCTATTGTTCTTGTTGATTGAATTAGTTGAAGATCGGATTACTCAAATTTCGGTCCAAAAAACTCAAATTCCGGCAAAAAAAATATTTCGACAACATTTGATGTTTCAGGCGCCGGAATTTTTAAAGTGTTTGAAGTTTCCGGTGCCGGACCTTCAAGTGATATGAACTGAAAATTAAAATGACAATGAAGGGTAAAATAAGTATTTTACAAAATTAATTAGTCATGTGCATTGCATGTGATGAGAGAGAGTATGTTTCCATTATATTTAACTGACGGAACAGTGTTTTGGCAAGTTGAGGGGGCTGTCTGTTAAGAAACAAAATTGAGGGGATATATCTGTTTTAAGTGGATAATTCATATTAGTTATTTGTAATTAACCCTTAAAAAAATAGGAAGTTGCGAAAAATGAAAACGAGTGATTGGAACTGAAATGAGATTGTCACTGCTGCTTGTACTCCACATGCTTCCTCTTCTCGGCAACCATATCCCTATTGACTCCCTCTTATCTATTTTTTGTTTTGTGAGTAATAATAATACCGTGAGTATGCCGTGTTCGTGTAGGACTGTAGGACCGAAGATTGACTGAGTATATATATTGCATAATCTAATATGAACATGATACATTTAGTAATCATGCTTAACGGTTGATCATAAACACAATAATTAAATGGACCGTGCTGACACAAACAACACAATTGACGCAACACGACTCAACACATTTTGCATGATAGAACCTTTAAGTGTGTGTTGGGTATCTCGTGCGAATCACAACATGACTGGTAGGGTGTCTGTGTTTTGGAGCTAAATCCACCAACTCATTTGAAAAGTTGATAGTTGAATAGAAAACTTCATGTACTACTTGATACATGTGAATCATATGTGTTTGTAAGTGTGAAAAAAAAAACTCTACCTTATGACATTGATTTATTTTTTTATGAGTTGAGCTACACACGAGGGGTAGCTACCTCTTCTAAACTTAAATTAAATAATTCACTCCATACTGTCAGCACAGAGACTCGATCCCAAAATTTTAAATAGAATCCAAAGTATTTAAATCTTATGACCCAACCTGATATGATTATTTGAAGTGTATGTCTTCCTATCATTATTGAAATATTGACAAGAATATCAGTAGTACTAAAATTAAATTGCCTTGATTACAGTAGTCTTCCATCATACTATCAACTTGCACTATTAAGGGAATAAAGTATGCACACTCCACTATCATCATATTAACAGCTTGCACTATTAAAAATTAAAAGTAAGCAGACTTTCACATTTTGTAACTATGAGCACAAGGATTGTACTGGGATGGCGGCTCATTTAGAATAAGCTTATCCCATAAATAATAATAATAAAAAATATTAGAACCCAAATGGACCCACTTCCTTATTTAAATAATATAGCTAGTGTAAGATTTTAAATGTTATAGGGTATTTTATTAAAATAAAAACGGTCAGCAAAGTCAGCCACCTCTTGCAATTTGCTTAGAGTAATGGAAGCTACCTCTGTTCTAACCAACTCCTCTCTTGACTCATGTCTCTTGGACATGAATTATATATAACTCAACAGCTAAAGCTAGCTTTGTTCACCATTTGCAAGCATGTCCAAATCCACAAATTAAACCATATTGTTATCAAACATAGATAAATCAGCTATGGCAAGTGGTTTTCATGGAAGAATCTCATGGTCCATTCTTGTGTTTCTCATCATCAGTTTGGTTTTTGTGACCAATGCACAGACACAAACAGAGTTCGCGATGACCAAATGTTCAAACACATCTGGTAACTACACCACCAACAGCACCTACCGGAAAAACCTTGAGACCCTCCTCTCCTCCCTCTCTTCCCACACCGAAATCACCTACGGCTTCTACAATTTCTCAGCCGGCGCAGACCCGGACAGGGTCTATGCCACCGCGCACTGCAGGGCCGATCTCAATCCACAAGACTGCCGAAGCTGTGTGAACAAGTCTAGCACCAAGCTCTTGGAGACTTGTCCCAACCAGAAGGAAGCCTTCGGATGGTTCGAGAAATGTATGGTTCGATACTCAAACAAAACTATGTACGGTGTCCTCGAAACCAGACCTAGGATGGGCCTGCTCAACGTTTTGGACGTAGAGAACAAGACCTTGTTCAATGGCAAGCTCGATACACTTCTCAATGACATGCGAGATCAAGCAGCTTCCGGTGATTCTCAGCGCAAGGATGCGATGAGTAACATATCGTTGTTGAGTCCATTTACATCATTGTATGGACTTTCGCAGTGCACTCCCGATTTGTCCCGGACTCAGTGTATCACTTGTCTTGATTGGCTTGCCAATTTTATACCTTCTTGCTGTGATGGAAAACAAGGAGCAAGATTTTGTACACCCAGCTGTTATCTTCGGTACGAGCTTGAAATTTTCTATGATCCTCAATCCAATGTTCCTCCGCCTCCGCCCCTAGCTCCGCCACCATCTGCGTTGTCCCCGGAATCTCCTTCTCTTCCTGCAAATGGTATAACTATATGTTCATTCAATTCATCATATTCTAGTTTTTTACTATCAATAACTATTGGAAATCCTAATTTTTGAATTCCTAATTCAATGTACTGAGACATTGGTGATTGGGGAAGTGTGAGTCAACTAGGACAACTTGCATAATAATGGCATCCTACCAGATTTAAGGGATCTTTTCTGTTTTCTTTATTGTATTGTTTGTTTTTTTTTTGTTTTTTTGTTTGGGTCCGTATCAATATTTTATTTCTGTCATCATACAATTATTCAACCAAGTTGATCATAGTTGAATACAAGCCATGTCGTGTTCACATGCCTAACCCGAAAAACCTTTTTCGCAGGTAAGAGAAGTAAAACAGCTCGAACTCTCGTTATCATTGTTGTTCCGACAGTTATTCTTGGGGTACTTGTTATCTTTATCTGCATTTGCCTCTTTTTGAGATCAAGAAAGTTGAAGGAAAATGTTGGGGGTAAGTTTTATCAACATTTTTCCTTAAATAGTTTTGCTGCGACGTTAATGTATTAGCCTATAAGCATTTGTTCATTATTTTGTAGACGCGGGGGAAATTACTAGTGCGGATTCATTGCAATTCGAGTTTGGTACCATTAGAGATGCAACAGACAACTTTTCTGATGCAAACAAGCTTGGACAAGGCGGATTTGGGGCTGTTTATAAGGTGAGTTAAAATCAAATGTCACAAAATTTTAAGTACTGATAACTTCACTAGCTGGACTAGATAGATATATCTCATATGTCAAGCCAAATCAAATTTCATGTTTTACTAATACTCTGTTTTTATATATGCAGGGGTTGCTTCCTGATGGACAATACATCGCTGCGAAAAGATTGTCTAAGGACTCTGGACAAGGAGATTTAGAATTCAAAAACGAGGTCGTTTTGGTGGCCAATCTTCAGCACCGAAATTTAGTTAGGCTTCTTGGTTTCTGCTTGGAGAGAAATGAGAGACTTCTTGTCTATGAGTATTTGCCTAACACAAGTCTTGATCATTATATATTTGGTACGTACTATTCCATTTCTGATAAATCAGCAAATTGTACCATAGTTTTTATTTGTTTGTGCATGTCTCAACATACTGTGCATTCTACTACTACATTTATGTATTTGCATTAAATATAGTTAATTCAGCTTATATAAAATCATATATGTATAAACAGACCGAGTTAAACGCCAACAGTTGGATTGGGAAAGACGATACAAAATTATAGGAGGCATTGCACGAGGGCTTCTTTACCTTCACGAAGACTCTCGTATTCGGATCATCCATCGTGACCTCAAAGCTAGCAACATTCTGTTAGACGCGGACATGAACGCTAAGATATCCGATTTTGGCATGGCCAGGTTGTTTGGAATGGACCAGACACAAGGGGATACCAGTAGAATTGTTGGAACCTAGTAAGTACTCAAACAAGCTACAAGTTGTTGCATTAACATAATTGCCACTTGTGAAACACACATACTTAGATTCGAATGATTATTTGCAGCGGATATATGGCTCCGGAGTATGCTATGCACGGGCAGTTCTCATTGAAGACAGACGTTTTTAGTTTTGGGGTGCTAGTCCTGGAGATTCTAACAGGACAGAAAAATAATTGTTTCCGCAATGGAGAGAATGTAGAGGACCTATTAAGCTCGGTAAGTTTGTATCAAATGAATGTCTTTTCATCAAACTAATTGGGGCTTATAATTGTTGCTACAAATTTTGGCAGGCCTGGAAAAAATGGAGAGAAGGGACAGCTATAAACCTTGTAGATCCGATGCTACGAGAGGGTGGTTCAACGAGCGAAATGATGAGATGCATACACATTGGTTTGTTGTGTGTTCAAGAAAATGTAGCTGAGAGACCAAACATGGCTTCAGTGGTTCTCATGCTTAATAGCTATTCTCTCAGCATCCCAGTGCCTGCACAACCTGCATTCTTTATGCATACCAATGTTGACCTTTCCGGCGACTCATCTGCGGTGGATTACAGTTCGGGACTTACTGATTCGACAGATCAATCGGGAAGCAGGGTGATTGAAATGCCAGCAAACCAGGCTTCAACCCATGATTTATATCCTAGATAGAATAAAAGATAGAACGAAAAGCTGCATTTAATTTTTTTTTCTTCATATTTCGTTTGGAAAACTTGTAAGAACAGAAAGCGGTGTTCTATTGAGCTATGCGGTTGTAAGGGCACACTCGCCCCGAAACTGAATGGGCAGACTTGCTTGAAACCGAAGTGATGCTCGAGCCACTTCTAATTTATATCTGTGCTTTCGTTCTACCATCCCATTTTGTTGTGGGGTCCCCGTAAGACTTATCTGGTGCTCCATCCCATTAAGAGAGTCTAGTTGTATTCACATTTTGGTTGCTAGTACTTAATTCATGTATAAAATTTGACGAAATAAAACCTCTACAATACAAACAAGAAAAAATCACAAAATGACTACACCAAGAAAAGAAATTGGAGACATGAAATCGCAAGCGCTAGCAGGTGCATTACTCTCGATGAAGCATAGGACGGATACATGCAGAGACTACCGAGGATATACATCAGAAATAGTGATCTCATTCACGGAGGAAATCTGGTTATCGGGTTGAAAGGTTTCGGATTTGAGGGGATCGGGAAGATCAGCCGCTGATTTTTCATTAAGCCAATGAACAACTCGACCCATTGTTGGTCTCACTGAATCTTTTTCCAACACACAAAGTAACGCTATGTGAATACATGTAATCATTTGCGAAATTTCAATGCTCAAGCCATCCTTCAAAGCAGGATCTATCAAATCCACTACTCTCCCTTCGGTCCACTTCTCTAATGCCTGCAAAATTTATACAAATATTTGTAAATCCTCTTCTTGCTGCATGCATTACTATTTAATTTATGCAAAAATGATCAAACTTATAATTACATGCTGTCGAATGCCCAATTTATCGTCTTTGTTGAAAGTACTATTCTTTTCGCCTCTCACAATCTCGAGAAGTATGACGCCGAAGCTAAACACATCTGACTTAACGGACAACTTTCCATGGTTTATATACTCTGGAGCCATATAACCACTGCACATTCCCACATTTAGACCAGTAATGGTAAATAACATTTGAAAACTGAATGATGTACAATATTTATGCATGATTGTGATCATGAATACTTACTAGGTCCCAACAAGTTTTTTTGTACCCTCCACGGTCTGATCCTGTGGAAACAATCTTGCCAATCCGAAATCTGCAATTTTAGGATTCATCTTCAAGTCCAGCAGAATGTTCCCAGCTTTCATATCTCGATGAATGATCTTGAGTCGAGAATCTTCGTGAAGGTACAAAAGGCCTCGAGCAATGCCTTGAATGATTCTAAAACGCCCTTCCCAGTTCATATATGGATGCTTGTTTGGACCTATTATTAGTTCATATATAGTATTAGATCTCATCTCAAATGGAATTTTTACTTATTTATAGGAAAACAACCATAAATAACCAATAGTGAATACCAAATAATGCTTTATCAAGACTTGAATTGTGCATGAACTCATAGATGAGAAGCCTTTCTTCTCCTTCCAAACAGTAGCCTAAAAGCCGAACCAAATTTCTGTGTTGAAGCTTGATTAGTAACTCAATCTCATTCTTGAATTCGGTTTCTCCTTGTCCGCATTCCTTACCCAACCTCTTCACAGCTATTTCTTGTTCATTACCAAGTTTTCCCTGAAAAAAAACATAAATACAAAATATGAATCAACAAAGAAGACTGAATTTGAATAAACGTTTTTGTTGGATTTCAAGTGTGTATGTATTTTCACCTTGTAAACAGTACCAAATCCACCTTTTCCAAGCTCATTAGCTACAGAGAAGTTATCAGTTGCGTCCTTTATGGTTGCAAGGCTGAATTGTATAGTTTCCGCGTTCGGGTTATAGCCTAAAGCTTCATGAAATTACATAAGTTCAGTAACTAACAAATTGAATTCTTATAACAACATATTGGACTTGACATGGCATAAACTAAATAACACAATTGCTGAGGTACTATGTAAGAGTAAAGCACAAGAAAAACAGAACCTGTTAAACAGATGAAAACAGAGGAAGCAGAGGAGTGGACTAAGAGTCTAAGACACATACTATATTTCTGTTAAAAAAGACTACAAGAACCGATTGAAATGTAACTTACAGTCATATCGCCCGCTTTTCTTCCTCATTCTTAAAACGACACCGAGGCAGATGACTATTATAAAAGAACCAACTACTACCGGAACAGCGATGGCAATTGCGTCGTTGTTTCCTGCAAATTCAAGAAAATCCATAGCGCTGAGATTATAAGTGAACAACAAAACTCAATACACAACTAACATAGCCCTTCTATAATATTTTCATTGTTATTCAAAACTTGCACGTTTAGAACAGTAAATTGCAAAATGTGTCAAGTACATGATATACCTGTTGGAGGTAAAGTAGTATTATTAGCAGTAGGTCCAAGAAGAACATCAGTTGTTGCAGTTCCATCTGTAGAAGTGGGTGTGGAATAGAATTGGTCTTTCTCCCACCTTAAGTTACAACTTGGCAAAATCACTCTTCCTCCGAACCTGTTACCGCAGCACTTGGGAATATGCCCGGAAGCTGCATCCATGCAATCACTGCAGTCTTTTTCGGATATATCGGGCGTGCACTGCACAAGTGCATATATTGTTACACCATTCGAAGCAGGCGCCGACCCGCTTTTATACTTAAGGCCAGAACCAGCTGCAGCCGCTGAGCTCAGATTACGCAACAGACTCGTTCTTGCCTCGCCAAAGGCACTCAAAGCTGACTCGGAAACGTTAGTAAGACCGTACCAGTAGAAATAAGGATTCACTTCCATGGTGCCAACTATGGGACGGGTGGCATAGCGCAGCATACAATCGTCGTATGCTGTGATTGCCTCAAAATAACCGGGACAATGCTCCGGGAGCGCCTTTCTACCTGTGCTAATACAATCCTGGCAGATTTGTTTGGTGACGTCGCCTCTACAGAGTGCAATTGCATAGGCCGTGTCCTGATTCGTGCCATATGAGAAGTTGTAAAAGCCGGTAGGAGCGGGAACAGAGGAGAGGTTCGAGAGGACGTAATTCAGGTTTGTCAGGTAAGCCAAAGACTTGGTGGTGTTGTAGAAACCCATCTCCTCTATACAATCCGTCACGTTATCACTCTTGCTCAAGGTGGGAGCAAAAAGTTGCATCAGCGAAATGAGATAACACAAGAATAGTAGCGTTTCTCGAACTGTTGCCATTTTGTTATCACTGAAATGTATGTTTTTAACCAATAGATGATGAGGAGGAGGAGGAGGAAATAAATAGATCATGTTCTTGATTTCACGATAAGATAATTATATTATTCGGACACTGGATTTTGTTTACATTGACTACACAACGTGAAAGCCAAGCTAGAAAATGAGATGGAACTTGCGCGGTGGTGATGGTGGTCTATTTGCAGCAGGAAAAAACAACCCTTACCTAAATCACATCCTAAAAAGTTGATTACGTTTTCTTTGAAAACGCATACTTTTTAGTTGCATGACATCCAATGGGGACCATTAATCAATGACGCGTGCTTGTGCTTTTAAATTAGTCATATATAGTACTATATATCTCTTGACTCTGTACTTTGACCCATTCCTAGAGTAGCAAGTCGTCGAGATGGCCCCTCCTCATTATAATGTGGTCACGAAATTTCTGACATAGCTAGAGAATTGTTTTTGCTTCAAGAAGTTAGTCCAAAGGTATCTCCACCAATGTAAGTAATTACTATAATCTTAAGCCGATCCCAAGCAAAATGGGCGAAAGAGATTTATGTGACAAAATGGAAAGGCGAGCAAAATGGGGAAAAGAGAATTATGTGACAAAATGGAAAGGCAACACGTCAACCAAGTAGAAGCTCCCATTTACGAGTCACTTATCATCAACATGATCTTGACAAGCAATGAATGATACGTGGTTCATTTCCACTCACAAAGAACGCTCCCCTCCCAACGACTATTATAAAAATTGTAAACAAAACACTCATCCAAAAGCTATTTAATTACTTTCTTCATTCAACAACTAGAAAAAGCAAAAATATCTTATCAGTGTAAGAATAGTTGTTTGATTTACTTTGTATTTTTCTATTTAAACAAGTTGTAACAAAAAATAATTAAATTCACTAACAAGAACTTAGTACTCCATACTTGAGATTGCCCACTCAGCCAATAAACATCCATACCCCGGGCAAGAAAAGAAGGAACATTAGTTCTCCACAAAACTTCACCATATTTGGGCAAGTATCAACACAAGAAAAGTTGGGCACCAAGAACTCCCCAACAAAAAATAGGAACCACGACTTCCCAATTAAATCAACCCAAAAGAAACCTCATCCGCAAAGCTGGTTGGGAACCTAGCCTTACTCCAAAAGTAATAAGATAGGGGCTTAGTTCCTCCCAGAAGCTACTTAGCCTCAAATTTCAAGATTTTGATTACTCTCAAAACTCTAAGGTGTGAGCTTTAAAACTCACGATGTTGAGCTATCCTCAAAACTTTAGGGTTTGGGCTCAATCTCAAAAGTCCATGGTCAAGTTTAGCCTCAAAGATCACATTTTTGGAGTTATCCTCAAAATTTTAAGGTTCAGGCTTAGTCTCAAAATTCATAATTTTGAGTAGTCCTCAAAATTTCAAGCTTCGGGCTTAGCCTTAAAGATAACATTTTTGAGTTATCCTCAAAACTCTAAGATTCGAACTTAGGCTTAAAGTTCACGGTTTAAGTTATCCTCGAAATTCCAAAGTTCAGGTTTAGACATAAAATTCACAATTTCGAGGTATCCTCAAAACTCTAAGGCTTGGGCTTAATTAGCCTCAAAGCTTACAGTTTGAAGTTATTCTAAATAATCCAATGTTTGCACTTAGCCTTTTAGTTCATGATTCCGAGTAAGCCTAGCTCAAACGTGATGTTTTGAATTTAACCTCAGAACTCATGGTTCAAGTTTAGCCTCAAGACTTATTTATCCGAGTAAGCTTCAAACTTGACCGTTCAATAGTTTTCCATCAAAACTCAAGGTTGAAATTTAGCCTCAATACTCATGATTCCAAGTGAGGCTCAAACTCAACAGTACAATTTTAGCCTAAAGCTCACGATTTCGAGTAAACCTTAAACTCGACAGTACAACGTTAGCCTAAAAATTCAAGATTGCAAGTAAACCTTAAATTTGACAGCTTCAATTTAACCTTAAACTCGACTGTTCGATTTTAGTTTCAAAACTCATGGTTTCGAGTTATCCCTTAAAAAGAGCTTGAGAATAAAGAAGAGTGCAATTTATTTCAAAGTGTTTTAACATACAATCTTTAATTTAAAATAAAGGTAAATACAGAGACAAACTTATAATAAACTACTATATATGGCATAAACTATTCGGAAAATAAAAATATTCTGGATCCATTTTACTAGTAGCTAGTACGTATACGGTATAGGTGATTGGTGGGCACTCTTAATAACTGAATCAACTTAGATAAATGGCTAGAGCGGCCCACAAGATCAAGAAACCACTCAAAACGAGCCGAGCCTCATGCATAGATTCCGCACCCGATTGAATGGTGGGAGAAACCGCCGGAACTTCCACCGCCGCCGGAGGACTCGCCGGGGACATAGCCGGAAAATTCGCCGGCGTTGAATAGAACTGGTCCACCTCCCACCTTAAGTTACAGCTGGGCTGAATCACTCTTCCTCCCAACCTATTCCCGCAGCATTTAGGAATGAGCCCAGACGCTGCACTCATGCACGCACCGCACTCTTTCATGGATAAATCCGGTGTGCACTGCACGGCTGCGTATATCGTCTTATTGTTGGGAGCAACCGTGTTACCGGTCGCGTACTTGAGACGAGAACCACCGGAGGCAGCTCCAACACTCAGACTATCCAACAGACTCGTTCGCGCCTCGTCGAAGCCTTTGAATTCCGAGTCAGAGACGTTACTAAGACCGTACCAGAAGAAATATGGCAGAATCTCCATGGATCCAAATATGGGGCGGTTCGCGTAGCGCACCATGCACTCGTCGTAGGCTGTAATGGCCTCGAAATACGCCGGACACTGCGCCGGGAGCGATTTGCTGCCTCTGCTAATGCAATCCAGGCATGTTTTCTGGTCAACGTCGCCTCTGCAGAGTGCAATTGCATAAGCTGTGTCTGAGTTTGTGCCATAGGAGAGACTGTAAAACCCGAAGTCAGGGTTTTTAGTATCGGAGGCGATGGAGGAGAGATTGGAGAGGATGTAGTTCAGGTTTGCCTGAAAGTTGGTCGACTTGTTGTAGAAACCTCTCTGCTCTATACAGTCTGTGACATTATCATGATGCACACTGTAGGTAACAGCAAGAAAATGCATGAAGGAGATGGTAAAAACAAACAAAAGTTGGCTTCTAGTAACTGTTGCCATTTGTTTGAATCAAATATGGTTAATCCGTTAATGTACATGAAGAGGATCTTAAATGGGTAAATTTATAGGTCATATGGTGTACATTTTTTCTTGGCATTCTGTGAAGAACGTAAGTGGCGGGGCAAGGAAATGAGGTGGAACTTGCGAAGGAGGTTGTGTTGTAGTAGCTATAGATCATGATACCATATCTGGAAAATAAACTCAACCCATATTATAAGTTTCTAAATTGACTAGTTCCAAAAGCAGTAACTTGGCAAAATTCTTATAACAGTCAGTGTAGAGTGTGACAGATGACCCCATAATGGAGAAAACTAAAGTGGTGCAGCCCCCAATCCCAATGCATGTCAAAAATTACTTTCATATTGATGCTCCTTCTGTGGGAGTGGACTTGAAATTGTCCCAAATTTTGTACAAAATATAGGATTCAAAGTGATGCAGCACCTTATATGTCACATATATTTTTATATTTTTTGTGGTTTAAAATTAAGTTTAAATAAATAAAAATCTGACAAATATGATATCAATAGAGTAATTGATGTGTCATGTCTATTTATTCGCCACATCATTTTGTACAAGTTTTTTTTTACAAAATTTGGGACATATAACATTCTTCTTCTAGTAATAGATTGAAAATTGCACAAAAATAAAAATAAAAACCTAAGAAAAAATATAAAAGAACAATTCTTTTTTATACAAAATTTGGAACATATATATAATTTATTTTCAAATAATATATTGGAAATTGCATACAAATAAAAAATAAAAAATAAACCTAAGAAAAAATATAAAAGAGCAAATTGTTTTTTTTATCAAGTAAATGGTAATAATTAAAGAAGCACACAGAAATAGCAAGTGGGGTGGCTTCAAGAAGAGAGATAGCAAGTGCCAAGTGGAGTTGCTTCAAGAGGGAATATATGCAGATTGTCTCTCAACTAGTTTCAGAATTTAAAATTGAGACCGACTTATGATTTTGACGATAAATTATGGGATAAAGGTTTCTTTTGGTACTCAAATTTTGGCCTCAAACTCAGTCTAGTACTCAGACTTTTATTATACCAGAATTAGTACTCACACTTTTATTTTCTACCGAATCTAATACTCACACTTCTGTTTTGAACCCAATTGAGTACTTGCTGCACACTCCGTCAATTTGTCCGTTAAGTCTCGCCTAAGTGGAGGTTGTACTGCCTCAGTGGAAAAAATACGCTGACGTGGAGGCTGACATGGGTGATGACGTATACTATTGGCTGCTAAGTTGTATAATTTGTGATGATGTGGCAAAAGAGAAAGCTGAGTTGGAATTTAAAATTACAAAAAAAAAACAAAAAACAAAAAAAATCTCATATCCCTTCACCGACCTCCCACCGCCGACGACACATCCTTTGCCGGATCTGAGCTGAAAAGAAGAAGAGGCGGACGGAGCAGCCATCGGGCCTCACCTCATTTTCATCTCCACAACCCCTCTCCCTTTCCCTCACTATCAACCGTCTCCAAAACCATGGTCCCCTAATTCTTTACTCCTTCGACGCTAGAAATGACAACAACGAAATCGGAGACTCTGGAGGAAGCGGCGGAAACTAGAGCTCTGGCGGAGGTGGAGAGCAGTCCTCTTTATTATCGGCGGCCGCATGCGTCGATTTGCAGCACGGCGACCCACCGCCTCAACCTCGGTTGTGGCCATGACCCTTCCGTTGATCTTTGCGGGCTGCCCGCAGAGCCACATGTTCGAGCCTGGCTCATTCGGGCTCCTGCAGAGGTTTGGGACATTTGTGTACAAGGGAGCGGTTTTCGCCAGTGTCGATTTGCAGATCGGAGAGAGAGAGAGAGCCTCTCGGAGAAGGACGGCGAGAGAAGGGTCACCAGAAGAAGGCTGACCGGCCATGGCATTAACTGGTGATGATTTGTTTGCTTCACTCACATCATTGCTTGCTTGCTTCACTGATTTCAACTAAATTGGTGGCTTTATTGGGCTCAATTGGAGTTTGATTCCATTACTGATACAAAAAAAAAAATCAAATAAAATTAGGGTTTCAGGGGCTCACCTTCGTGGTTGCTCCGCCCGTGTCTGCTGATGTCGCTGGAGACGAGGAGGTCGGTTGACCCTGCTCGGAGGAGGACGGCGAGAGAGGGAGAGCTCGTGAGAGAGGAGAACGGGGAGAGTTTTTTATAATTAAAATTAAACAATATCCACGTGGATGCCACATAGACAAAACTTTTCAGCTCAGCACTTCACGGTAAAATTGACGGAAGTTGTCGGTGGGTACCAAATTGGGTGTAAAATAAAAGCATGGGTACTAACTCTGGTACAATAAAAGTGTAGGTACTAGATTGAGTTCGGGGTCAAAGTTTGGGTACCAAAAAAACCTTTATCCCATAAATTATAGACCTACCTCATAATTGACTATTTCACTTACTAATAAATTCGAGGTTAAATTAAGGATGACAATCTTAAACTATATGAACTTTATTTTTTTAACTTTAGATTAGCTTGAAATATTTTCCACCAATTTCGTCAGTTGTCAATATTATCATTTTTTCCTATAACTTTAGACTACCATGTAGTTGTCATCTTTTGCAATAGACTACCATCGGTGGATATTTGACTGAAATTCCATAATACATTGTGATAGGATGATTTTAGTCTTATTTCGTGCAGACTTTTGTAATGACAACACATTTTCTGTGTGAAATTTTGTTTTATGACAAAAATTATGTCAGAATTCGCATTTTTGTTGTTGGATTAAATCAAAACATGTGAGGGTGTTACACTTGGGAGGTAGCTTCACTTCCAAGTTCCAAAGAAGCATGAATCAATATGCTTGTAATCCTTTCACTGTCCTCTGTTATTTTTATCAGCTATTAAGAACTTTTTATTAGAACTTGCTCCAACCAATATAGTTAGAGCAATAATATACATCAGAGGATAGAAATAGTTAACATAATTGAAGCAAAACAACAATTGGAAAAAACAATTTAAGCTATAAATTGAACTAAGATTGAACTCTAAGGAGCATTGGATTTGAATAACGCCCGGTGTCTGGTGGGAATATAGAACATAAATTGAAAACTTTATAGTTATAAATCTTAATGGGACTCTTGCTACAATACTACGAGGAACCCTCCCTGTAAATAAATTTCGAATCTTAAGGGCATTTATCATAAGAGTAAAGAGTCTTAAAGTTGTCGTGTAACTTTTTGCCTTGTCCTATGTCTGAAATCGAGTACTCTTTTTTATAGTTTATTAGATTCTAGTGTTCAAAAGTTTCCTTATAATAACTTAATATTAAGAAAAGCTTTCAACAGTTGTAAAATCCCGTAGTTGGCATAGCAGAGGGCTCTTAAGACATCCTGATTACCGAACCAAAAGGGGGTTATTCCAATTCAAACCAAAGCTATTGAAAAATGAGAGATTTTTTCCTGGAGATGCTTCTTTTTATTATTTAGCAATGAGGTCTTTGATGAAACATAACAGAGTAGCCATGAATATGATGATGAACTAAGGGTGGGGAGGAGGATGTGGTGGATCTTAGGTAAGATTCAATAAAGTGTTCTTCTCCATACACTGAAGATGCTCAATGATTGATTCTTCATAGCATTCGGGTACGGCTCCAACTTCTGTGTTATGGTTTTGGTTTTCAAAATAGTAGCAGATGACTTCAATTCTACAAAAAAATGGATTAATCATCACTCTGAGAGAAATTTGGTCCAGCAAGCAACCACTCTGCCAGTATCTTTATTGAGAAAATGTAAGTAGAACAAATTGAAGTAGTGTTTGGATTAAAAGTTATAAAATGAGATTCTCTTGTCCAAAGATCTTTACTCTAAACATAAAGAATGGGAATCACATTTCCATTCCTATTCTTGATCCTCCAATCTTCAACAAAGTTGTAATTCAAATCATGCCAAGTGTTTTTAAGCAGCATCTGAGAGGAAGCTCGAACCTGAGAGTTCAAGGGGACCAAACGCCTTAAACCACTTGCCCCAATGGTTTTCGAGGATGTATTTCAGTAATGGAGGCTTCGTTCAAAGACAATGGCATTGACTTGTTTGAGGATTGTTCCGAGTCAATCTCTTCTACTAATAAGCTGGATCCTATTCTACTGCGAACAAAGAAAGCAGGTTGTTGAGGCATTGGCAGAGTAAAGGAGGAGCTGCCAAGCATGAGAGCTATTGTTGCCATCGCGGGTCTGTCAGCTGGATCTTCTTGAACACACAATAAGCCAATGTGGATGCACCTAGTGACCTCATTTCTTGAATAAGTAGAAGCCAGAATTGGATGCATCACCTCCAATGGTGTCCCATCCCCCCAATGCCTCCAAGCCTGCAACAATCAGCAACAGTCCAATCTTTGAGGATGCTGTTATCAAAATTGACAAAATTAAAGGATTTGTTTCATCTTTTACTTACAAAGCTCAAAAGGTTCTCAGCTGTATCTGGTTGATAGAATGAAGTGATCTTTGTTCCACTTATTATCTCCAGTACTATGACTCCAAAACTGAACACATCAGACTTCACAGAGAATTGCCCATGTATAGCATACTCTGGAGACATGTAACCACTAGACTCCAACACAAAAACACTTAGTTGAGAAAGACTAGCTGAGGATTCTCTAGTAACTTTGTTTTAAATATGCGAGACAGATTCAAGAACTCACTATGTGCCGGCTATTTTGTTTGTACTTCCATGAGTTTGATCCACACCAAAAATCCTGGCCATGCCAAAATCTAAAATTTTTGGAATCATGTCCTCATCCAACAAAACATTACTGGCTTTAAGGTCACAATGTATGATTCTGAGATGAGAGTCTTCATGAAGATATAAGAGCCCCCGAGCAATGGATCCGATAATCTTGCTACGAATTGACCAATTGAGTAATACATGCTTCTCAGAATCTGTACATTCATCAGAAAATGTGTTAGAAACTAATATAAATACTTGAAAAACAGATGGAGTTCCATATTGGATTTGAGCCTTGAAAACCTCCATAAAATATGCATTAAGAAGAAAGTAGTGCAGGAAAGGTTCTTACCAAATAGAAAGTAGTCTAGGCTCTTGTTTGGCACAAATTCATATATGAGTATCTTCTCTTCTTCTTGCAGGCAAAACCCTAACAGTCGGACAAGATTTCTATGTTGAAGCTTGGCCAACACTAACACCTCATTTCTAAATTCCTCTCCACCTTGTCTAGAGCTTCTTGAAAGCCTTTTCACAGCAATTTGTTGTCCATTAACAAGTGTTCACTGAGTTATATAAACCGCCATAAGCGCACAATTACTTTAGCCACATTTTTATAGCTAGACAGAAGATTACATAAAGAGTTTTTTACTTCCTCTACAGATTTCTGACCTTGTAAACTCTGCCAAATCCACCCTGGCCAATCATGTTGTCATCAGAGAAGTTGTCCGTTGCTGCTTCGACTGTATCCAGCTCGAATTGCAAGGATTGTACACTCGTAGCTTCGTATCCTAATAACACCAAATCAGTAATCAAATAAAACAAAAGAAGTTGCTAGAAATGATTCTTGCTCAAACTAAAGTATTAGTCCCTTTCTCTTACCATCCTCTATCACATAATTGTATTTCTTGCTTGATTTCCTGCAGAATCTGAAACAATAACAGAATACAGACAAAAGCACCACCAAGATATATGCCGGAACAAGAGTGGCAATGATAGTCTTTGTTGAGTTCTGTGTTTTTTCTGCATATATTACAAAACAACATTTCTCAATGGTATGACAAAAAACAATGATCTTCATAAATGTATGTATCACATTTGTGTACTACGAAACGCACACATATTGATACCTGACATTGCTGGTGGCACCGAAGTGGCGAGGGGTAGAGGTGGAGCGGCCTCAGGCTTGAAGTCGCGGAAAGGAAAGCTTTGATACCGGACACTGCAACTCGGCTTCAAAACCATTCCTGATAACATATCTTTTTTACAGCCGGCTGGAATGTCGCTTGCAACACACTTAGACAAACAGATGTTGCACTCAGATGGAGTTATGTCCGGGGTGCATTGCACAAGTCCATGTATCCTGTCAAAAGCTGCAGTGCCATTTACATGTCCAGTAGCATAAAAGTTGTTGGTGCTAGACACAGCTTGCTTAACCAGGCCGTACATTAAACCAGCCAAACTCTCATTAAACTTCTGAGGGTACGATCTAATACCCTCAGAACTGCATCTGAATTTGGGGGTTTCCATCGGTCTTGAGATCATTGTTTGATTCGAATATCGTAACATACAATGGTCATACCATGTGATTGCTTCTTTATGGTTTGGACAGAGTCTCACAATCGAGTCCTTGGCGGTTTTGATGCATCTCTGGCATAACTCATGGGACACATCTCCTCTGCATAGAATGAGACCGTATGCTGCATCGGTACCTTGTCCCGTGCTGGTGTGGAAGAACCCGTTTCCACCCGGTCCTGGTGTGGCATTACCTGCTTTCATGTATAGTGAAGATAGTGTGACATTGAGGTTTATAGGGAAGTAACTGCTAGTGTATTGGGACAATTTGTTGCAATTGGTGCCTCTAAATCCTCGCCATCGGGCACTGCCAAGGGAGATGGAAGAAAGAATCACAAAGAAAACTATGATTGAGTTCAAAGCAAAAGAAACCATTGGTGCAATATTTGGCTAGCAGAGATGAGCAAGCACACAACATAGTGTGTCTTTCTTGTAGAGAAGATGAGTGGAGAGAAATTTGAAAATTCAAAGTCTCTTGCAGACACTCGTGGTTTTCTTGGAAAACATATTTGGACCAGTTCTTGAGTTGCAAAGTGCTAATGAGTAAAGAATTTGATAAGGTCAAAAGTAAGCAGAATTCTAGAGAACATGATCATGTTAAGAACCCATAAATTTTTAGGCAAAGCTACCTGCAACCACTGAGAAGAGTCAAGTTTTGATTGTTTTTAACTTTTATATGACCTTAATTAGTTAATATAATAGGAGGGAATGATTGATGAAGACTTTTCTTTCTAATCATGCTTAAGAGGTGTTCCAGTCTGTTAAAGCAAATAACCCTCAATTGGAAGGTAAAGCAACTTGTATAGGCTTCTCTATTTTATCTTCTTCAAGTCTCCATCATCTCTTGCACATCCATACATTTAATTTGTACACACCTATCTTTCAACTAATTAAGTAACAATCCTCATTTGTATATTAGCCTACATATAGGCAATTCACTTGTGTCTCCATTGTGTCTCCGATCGGCTTCTTTTGGTGTCGGCATGGGTGTGTGATGATCGAGATCCCTCCTCCCTTCCAGGCTTCATTAAGTTGGCTCGCCTGCTCGGTTCACATTGGATTCACCAAATGTTGCTTCATGATTCTCGAGCTTACTCCTTCCTTCTCTTGAACTAACCTACAAAACAAGGTCCCCTCTACGAACAACCCATCTGATGCTTAAGTTAGTCGGGTATATGTTTTTTACTCCTCTCTACCTCTTACCTCTCCCCCTTTTATAGAGGGCTTGGGCTTGTGGCACTCTCCTTAATCCTGTGGGTGGGTTCCTTTCTTCTATCTCATGGTTTTGGCTGGGCCTTTTGGGCTTTCAATAAGTATTTGGGCCCGAAGGGCTTAACGGGCCATCTTAGCTCAATACCCAACACTTGGTCTTAATGGACCATCTGAGCACAACACCCAGCAAACACATATTTTTTTTTTTTGTGATATTAATGATAATTCTGTTATGAAATTGATGCAAGCAAGAACGAAGTAAAGAGAGAAGAATAAGAGACAGTA
>JAYMTF010001869.1:0-20909 GCA_036897485.1 Pelargonium nanum | reverse complement strand
GTACCTACATTTTTATTTTTGACCCAATTTAGTACCCGCCGTCCGGTTCCGTCACTTCTGCCGTGAAACGCCTTGCTGGACTGCTGAGGTGGCAAAAATATGCTGATGTGGAGTGGAAATTAATCATTATTTAAATAAAAAATTAAAAAAAAAATTAAACCTCCTCTTCTTCTCCTCCCTCTCTCGCCGCCGCCGGACCCAGATCTGCACCGTCGACCATGGCTACTCGCTCGGCCGGAGGAGGAGAACAATCGCCGGCGGAAGTGAGGCGTGGTCGGGCAGATCTGGCCGATTTCCCTCTCTCTCGCCGATTTCCCTCTCTCTC
This sequence comes from Pelargonium nanum, assembly GCA_036897485.1. Taxonomy (NCBI): domain Eukaryota; kingdom Viridiplantae; phylum Streptophyta; class Magnoliopsida; order Geraniales; family Geraniaceae; genus Pelargonium; species Pelargonium nanum. The sequence continues at coordinate 20,584 of JAYMTF010001869.1, read as the reverse complement.
GCGATTTTTCTCTCTCTCTCGCGATTTCTCTCTCTCTTCCCAATCAGATCTGGCCGGCGGCGATTGGGTTGGTGGTGGGTCGGAGTCCGCTGAGCGAGACGTTGTGGAGAAAGACGACCAACACGGAGCTCGTCGGCGAGAGAGACAACGGCAGCAGCGAAGGTGGACAGAGGCGATTCCGGCAGTGCTCGTCTCAGATCTGGGTTGCGGTGGCGGCGCGGTGGCTTCCGGCTGGAGAGCAGCGGCGATGCAGAGATCGGACAGAGAGCAGAGGCGTCGGCTACGTCGAGAGCAACGGAGGTTGACCTTCGGCGACGAGATTAGACGCGGTCGGACAGAACCGACGGAGGTGGTGGCGTGTCTCGTCGCAGGTCCTTCGTCAACGGCAGAGCAGATCTGGTCCGACGATAGAGCAGCTCTCGAAGGAGGACCAGACGGGCATCGACGATGGCAAGTCTGCTCCGTCGATGGAGCAGATCTGGTCTCACTCCGACGAGGAGTCCAACAACGCCGACGGAGGAGAAGCTTCAGGATGGAGGAGCCGACGATCTCCACTGAAATCGTGACATGGAGTGCCACGTCAGCGTCATTTGTCCACGTCACCTGTTCAAAACGTGCCTGAAATTTCCACGTAATCGGACCGTGTCCACGTCAGCAAGAACCAGCACACCTCGCAAGCCATTAACGGAGCCGGTAACGGAACCGGACGGCGGGTACTAAATTGGGTCAAAAATAAAAATGTAGGTACTAAGTCTGGTAAAATTAAAGTTTGGGTACCAAATTTGGCATTCCAACTAAGTTTGGGTACCAACCATACCTTTAACCCATTTAAGACAGTCTGAAAGGCTTTTACAATACAAATATATGTTCATGTTCATGTATTACAGTGAATATGTGAATCGGAAGCAATGATTCAGGTCTTGTTGGGAACACTTCTTGAACAAGCAGCAAAAGATACCAAAAATTCGCATGTCAAATAAAAGAGTGTATAAAAACAAAAGTTAGACGTATTGTTTGTTTCATATGGCTAAATCTAGTAGCCATGGCTTAGATTTGGTTGAATAGCCATAACTCAGGTTCAGCACCATACGCTTCCGTTTCATCCACTCTCACAATATTTGCTTTTGATTCCAATCTTACCACCATCCCACGCCGTCGCCGGAATGAGGTGCAACGAACCCTCCAACCCAGCTCGGAGTGACGTCGTTGAAGGCAAACTGAAGTAGGAAGAGTTAAAGTTCATGTATTCATATCTCGGAGTTAAGTTTATCTTACCATTTGATTCAAATAATCATATATTGTATTCAAACAATTATTATATATTGATTTCGATTTGGTTTAGTTTCGATTTCATGTTTATGGGTGTTGGATTAAAGTTATTTTAATTTTAAGTTTCATGAGTTCATTGTGTTGGATTTGAGTTCCATCGTTTTAAATTTTAGTTTCATGGTGTTCATGGAGATTCAAGATTTGGCTTGTATGGATAGATTAATTTTCAAACTCACAATTTAATATCGTCTTTATTATTATTATAATTAGTTTTAAGAAAATGCTAAATGTCTCAAATTTTGTACAAAATTTGGTGTAAAAAGTGACGCGACAGCTTACATGACACATATATTTTGCATATTTTGTGGTTTAAAATTAAATTTAAACGAATAAAAATCGACATATATGATATCACTACTCTCTCATAAATTTTTAGTGCGGAGCGTCTTTATAAGACCTGCTGTACATATGGCGTGTTTTTATTTGATCAACTCATCAATAAAGTATATTGATGTATCATGTCCCTTTACTTGCTTACATCATTTTGTACAATTTTTTTTTTTACAAAATTTGAGACATACATTTGTTACTCTTAGTTTTATGCATTAAAAAAAAAGTAAGAGTATTTTTGTTGTTTCATTTGCAATTGTAATGGTGTTATAATTTTACGGTTACCATATCTTCCCCGGTTTTGGCTTTGAATATCCACCCTCCAAGGCTCCAACCAACCAATTTCAATACTTCACTGAATTCAACTCTGGAGAATCTTGATTTATCGTCGCCGACATGGGACCTAAATTCCTCTTCTTTATCACCATAAGTTTCAGCCTTTTGAAATGCTTTGCTCAAAACACCCACTGTTTCTGAGCCCGAGCTTGCAATTGCATTAAACCAGATCTAGTCTTTACTGCAAAATACCCAATATCTAACCCTCAAATTTGATTTCAGAAACATGTTGGGTCGCAATTTTGCGGCATGGGTTTTCATGCTCTTTGTCGTCTCCCCCGCCTTACAACCATCTCTTTCTCAGCTCGATTCCCGCTGGGCGGCTAAGAGGATACACATGAGAGAGAAAGTCCGCAAGATGTATGTCCTATTCAAATTTTCCAAATGCCTATTTGATTATTGGATCAGTTTTAATAGTTTTGGATTCTTCTTTCAATTCGGAAGTGATTTGGTTGTTGATATGATATTGGCTATGGGTACTGTGATTAGTGGTTGGTACAGTCCCTGTGGTTGTCTTGTTGAATGTTTTTGGCAAATCTTTTGTTGTCTGGTTGAAATCGTTATTGCATTTGTCTGATAGGAACATATTTGTGAACTTGGTACCTGTGTTGTTGTTTCACATATATAGTAATTTGCATCTTTTGCTGCTGAGTACTTATGTTTGTCTCACCATGTGTGAGCTTATTAAGTAGGAACTTGAATTGCATAATAATTTGGATTCCTCGCTAAGCAGGATGAAGTAATTTGAGTGTTTTTTTTTCTTCTATTTTTTCAGGTTTTACCATGCATACGACAACTACATGACACATGCGTTTCCGGTCAGTTCATGTACTTCAGGGCTTTATTGATTTACTTATCCTTGCAATGCTTTAAATGTGTATTATATTCTTTGACAGCGTGACGAGCTAAGGCCTCTTACCAAATCTTTCACCAACTCCCTTAGTGAACTTGGGAATTTGAAGGTAAAGTACCTTTATTTACTTCTAGTTTTTATATTTATAATAATGATGAGTTAGGGGATAATTAACTGATACTGTTTCATTTTCAGCTTGAACACTTACCCCAAAACTATAATGGATCAGCCCTTACGCTTATTGAATCACTGTCGAGGTATTTGTTACTTAAGCAAATGTGTATTAAAAATAATTAGATTGTGGCAACAGTTCTCTTTTGTCAACACATTTCAGCTTAATCTAATGGTTTTTTCTCATATATCTCAAACTGTTGTATGAAATTTAATGAGTGCTCTTCTGTTGAATATCTTAGACATATAAATATATTCCAGTAACTGACATAAAAAAAAATATTTACTACCCTATGTAGCATCCTAATCAAATTGAGGAAATGAGAAAAAGTAGTTCTAGAAATAAAAGAGTGTACAAGCGTAGGATTCTTTACCTTCAAACTCATAAATTTTGTTTGTACTACACATAATTTAGACGAGCAATATATTTTTCATAGTTCATCAAGAACACAACCCATTCAAACAAGAAAACTCACGTGATATTGCAACGAATACGATTCAACATCCATAGAGCTTTTGTAAGAGAAGTTACGGTGTTTCTAGAAATAAAATATATTCTGCTAAGCCCAATAATTTGTCATTATTCAAGTTTGTTGAATAATATAGAGAACGGGGAAAGAGTAAGAAAAATAATAAAAAGAGAAAAAGAAGAAGAGTGCATTTCTAGAGTTAAAAGGGAAATGATTGCCAAATTCTAAGTTTTCAGTCATTTTAAACTATTTTATTTATTTATTTTTGTTTTGAACTGGTTACCAGCTAATGAACAATATGCACTAATCAACATGTGCAAAAATTGTTTCCGATAGCATTACTATATTGCTGAATGCTCTCTTCTTTTTTTCTTTATTTGTTCTTTGCTCGGTTTGCTCTAATAGTAACCCATCTATCTATTTCTCAGCCTTGTTGTCTTAGGTAACCACACAGAATTTGAAAGGGCTGTTCTTTGGCTTTCTGAGAATCTATCTTTTGATGTTGATGCAAGGATAAATCTATTTGAGGTATCATACTCCAAAAATCCTTATATATATATATGTATATATATAATAAAAAAACAGATTCTGTTGTCTTCACTGCTTTTTATGCTTCTAGTTGTATAGTTTCAACAAGTTGAACTCACTGAGGTTGGCGACTATAGTTTTGTATGATTTAAATTTATGGTCAGGGGGATATTTGTTTTGAATTATTTTAATAGTGTTCTTTTCCGTTTGACCGCTATTTGTAGTGCAACATTAGAGTTCTTGGAGGACTTGTTTCTGCTCATATTCTTGCAACTGACTCTACGAACAGGTTGGTTCAAGGAATTTACAAGAATCAACTACTTTATCTGGCTGAAGATTTAGGGCGACGCTTTCTACCTGCATTTGATACGCCTACTGGGTTGCCCTATGCTTGGATTAATTTAAAGGTATTACCTATAACATGCTTAAGTTGAAGACTAGTTTTTCATTTTCAAGTCAACTTGCAGTTTTTGACTCTTCTATGTATCTAATAATTCATAATTTCCCATTACAGTAATGTGCACTTTTGTCTACAGTAAGATCTTTAATAATGTCGCACTAGTAGTGGTTGCATTACAATTGGTATAAATGTGTAAATCAACATTTGTTAGTACAGATGTTGGTGGAATGTTTTCCTGTATCATGCTTTCTCATCAAATTAGACATATTTGTGTCATTGTTTCATTTTATGTGAAAGGTAAAGTCTAAGTGAACTAACCCGATGCTTGGAGGAATTTAGAGATATAGTGTCCGTGGTTTGTATTATGGCACCAAGAAAATGAGATGCAGTAGACATGCTGTCATGGAGAACAGTTTGACTGCCTAAAAAAGTTATTGTAAAACATTCTATGCATAACCAGTTCAGGCTTGCATCATATTAGGCCTAACTCGTGCTAGCAGTTCCACTTTAAATATTCAAATTGTCCCTGGATGCCAGAAAGGCAGTTGGCCAGGATCCTAACTGTTAAGTATTTGTCTCAAACAATGTTAAGCAAAATGTTTATGTGGGTATGGGGATCCACATGCAAGAGATTTAGAGATGTTCTCTACACGTGAAAATAGCTTTTCTGTAATCAAGGTGAATGGCACTATGAGGGAAAGATTGAACGAGATGGAGCCTTCTCCGGAAAGGTGTATCGGAAGTGATTTCAAAGACATTGGGCTAAAAAGATATAAGACAAATGTAAAGATGTTCAAACTGCTTTTCATAAAATGAGTGTGCGTACTTAGTATGAACCTTGAAGAAATTATTTTCCGAAGGTTGTTAATTAAATGAAAAACTAAAAAAGATGCATTGCCTATCTGCTGGACTCCAGATGGGATGTTTTTCTAATGTATTGGGAATGGAAAACTTTTCTAAAGTCATATTTTTTACAGATAAATAAACAAGTGCCAGTGCCACTATCTAGGCTTGAAATCTCATAATGTGATCAATTGAAAGCTAACCATGCATTAATGATGGTATTTGGTGTAGTGTTTATATTTGCATGAAAAAAATTCTTGATTGTTACTTGTATCTTACATGATCTTTTGAATCAAAATTGAGAAGTATATATGTTTTAATGGTTTTGTTTGTAAGATATATGACTCCACATCAATGCAAAATTCTGTGGACAGTATGGAGTGACAGAGAATGAAACGACTGAAACAAGCACTTCCGGGTGTGGTGAGGAGATTATCTCTTACTTTTGTGATGTGGCCACCTTAAGATATGCTGTCCTGAAATTGGTAACTTTCAATATCTGGATTCAGGTTCTCTGATTCTTGAAATGGGAGCATTATCACGACTAACTGGTGACCCAAGATACGAATCTGCTGCTTTACGTGCTCTACGTAAGTTATGGCGCATGCGTAGTTCTTTGAATCTAGTTGGAACTACGCTGGACGTGGTAACTGGACAATGGATTGAGCATTCATCTGGCATTGGGGCTGGTATGATCTCTTTGCATCTGATACTTCTCTGGGTTCTAGGTTGTATATTGCCACAATGCTCTTATGTACCAACTTCATTTCATTAGATATACTGATATTGTATCTTATGATTGAATAGCTATATCTACCTTGAAATGCCTGATTGATCCAAATTATATCACATATCTTTCTCATATTTGATGAATAGACCTAATTGTTTCTGACTCAAGATTTTGTATGGCTTCTTTAAGGTGTTGATTCATTTTATGAGTACCTATTGAAAGCCCATATTCTTTTTGGAAAGGAAGAGTTCTGGAGAATGTTTCAGTCTGCTTATCTTGCTGTGCAGAAATATTTCAGACATGGCCCATGGTACTGTACTGACCTCTTATCTTATTTGAGAACTCACTTTTTTTTTAACACTCTAATTAATTTCAAATCTATTAGACTCAGGTTCCTGTCATTTTTGCTTTTCATTCTTTGTCGTATCTAGCCAACAAATGGGGTTCAACTATTTAGACCAGTTCAGTTGAGTCTCTTTTGTTTTCTAATTATGTTGTGCTTTCGAGTGGGGTATTTTGTCATGGACATTAACTGTTTACATGGTTCTTGCTTTGTTGAGCCATGTGATTGCTAATGTCAATATAGGAATTGGGTGGCCTTGTTAGTTTGATGACATATTCCAAATTTTTGGCTCCGGACCATTTTTTATGAAGTGCATCATTCAATAAAGTCTAATATTTTTGTTCTGCTGATTCATTTATCTTTAGCTATATGTGTTAATTATGAAATTGATGATTTTCTTATCTTTATGTTTTTTTTTTCTTCTAGTTCTTTCTTCACCATAACTTTATATGCATAGCAAGTTACAACACATAGTAGTTGTGAAATGATAGAGGCTTTCTAGAATAAGAGCCTCAAGTTGGTAGTTCCAATTGTTGCAGTGGTTGTGTTGCCTATAAAAATAAATAAATGGGGAAATATGCAGAACTCATTCAGAGTCCATCTATGGTTAATTTGCCTCAGAATAGATGCCTTAGGTAGACCAATTTCTAGATGTAAAGAATTAGTACTTTGCAATTCTGAAAAATACATGGTATAATATCTTGCTATATCATTAAGTATTGTAGTTTCATACTTCGGAATCTGCTATGTTCCGTTTGGATTCTTGTATTTCATTTGAAATCCTGAATTTGGTTCAATGTTTATTTGGATTCATCTCAAATCCAATAAGATTCTACACATGCCTACAACATGGGAATTCAAATGAGAACTCATATCTTCTCATTTGAAATTTTATGGTTTCCCAAACATTATATATGCATTTGAAACTTTCAAATAAAATCCAAATGCAACCTTATAGTATGTGAAGATGTCTTGTAAAATCGGTAGGTTAAAAATGAGTAGTTTAACATGGTGTTTTGTAAGTAAAAATAATATGAAGATTTGATCCATGCAAAAATATACTTTCGTAGTCTGGAGGCAAATATGGTAGACATTTTATTCATTATACTCTTATGTAGGTACCATGAAGCTGATATGAGGACTGGAAAGCCAACTTACTGGCAGCTCACAAGCCTTCAAGCATTTTGGCCTGGTCTACAGGTAATGAACTGAAGTTAATTAAATAATTCTGGATGAGAATCCAAAAGCTCGGTAAGAATCTTCTGATGCTTATATTTGAGTTTCGGTTTATGCAGGTTCTCGTTGGGGATATTGCAGCTGCTAACTCATCTCACCGTGAATTTTTTCATGTATGGCAGAGATTTGGTGTACTACCAGAGAGGTAACCAACCTGCTCTTAGAGTGTTTCTATTCATGATATCCTTGGATCTGGTTAGCATTATTCTGATGTAAGTGTTATAGTTGATAAAGAAAATATGAAATCTGTAGGTACTTGCTAGACCATCAAATGTTGCATCCTACAGAGAAATATTATCCTTTGCGCCCTGAATTGGCAGAATCCACATTCTACTTGTATCAAGCAACCAAAGGTCTCTCTCCTCGATCCCAACTGCCAAGCTTCAATTTTTCTGTTCTGATTTACTAATGATTGTTATGCTTGTATTGGGTATTTTTTTTTATAAATGACTGATAGTTTTAGGTCTCCGGTAATAATATTCATTAGTTCTAATGTCATATGGTGATTTGGAACTAAGCTGTGGGCAGTGGGCACAAGTTAATATAAGGTATATGGATAGTTTAATTGGGCTCGGCAAATGACAATGGGGTGCTTTCTTGGTTGAAAGAGAACACGTGCTGTAATAAGCTGATGTGCTTAGAGATACCTTGAAATTTTATTCTTGCTGTGCTTAAGTGGTGTTTAGACTATTCTGAGTCTAATATCTAGCAACTAATATGTTTTCTGCATATCATCAGATCCATGGTACATGGAAGTGGGTGAATCAATTGTGAATTCGCTTAATTTATACACCAAAGTGGAAGGAGGTTTTGCAAGCATCAGAGACGTGACAACCATGCAATTGGAAGATCATCAACATAGTTTCTTCCTTGCTGAAACGTAAGAGCTCATTTTTCTTTTTCTTTTTTCTTTTGTTCCTTTTAGCATCCCGTATCAGCCATCTCGTCATTGGAATTCCCTTTCACATTCAATGGCAGCTGAAAATAATATATACTGTTCTCCTGTAGGTGCAAGTATTTATATCTTCTTTTTGATGATTCCTTTTTGGTTAACCGGAATTATATTTTCACAACTGAGGGCCACCCTCTCCCAGTGTTGAGTTCGTGGCACGACCGGCTCCCCGAGGCATACATCCAAACTAATTGGACTTTCATGCCGGTATACATTTTCTACCTTCCTGCACATCTATGAGTTTACTTACATTATTCATTCGTTAAACAAATCCATCGGGTTCTATATCTGTATTTGGATACGATGTTGTGGTGCAGGAGGCAAATCAAGCAAGACGAGTGAGCGCAATGTCTTTGCAAGTGTGCCCTGCAACTTATGCTTCAAACTGGGGCGATGGTGGGCAGCAGCAGATGGAGAGTGCTTGTCACATCCCCGATAGACGGATGGACCACAGATGCTTAACTGACGAAGATTGTGGAGTTGACTCGACTAATTGCAGACGAAGATCATGTAGCATGGCCGGCTACTGCGGCCTTTGGTTGTTCATATGAATATGACATCAACCGATTCTTTTTGCAAACAAAAAAATAAGGAAAGACAAAATTACAAAAAGAATTGTTAGAAGAAGAAAAAGAAAAGTTTAGACAAAGAAAACAGGCTCTAAAGATTATATTTTCATAGTGGCAAGGCATGTAATTTAATTCTCTAGTTCTGGAAATACTAAACAAAAAGGATAGAGCAAGAATATACAGCATAGCATGTATGTTACATATTGAGGCTGGTTGCAAAAAATGTTGATATTAAATATTTATTTTGTAAGAGATTTTGCATCTTTTGGGAACAACAAAAGGCTTCCGGTGCCTTGAATCTTATTTTAGGTGACATCTTGTCTATGTCTTTATCGTTCTCTAGCATAAATTCGTTTTTGTTCCCCGGTTTGCGAACCAGATTGCTAATTTGTTAGTCAGATCGTCCGTGACTCTGTGGGCGGGTCAACAGTACCTGATCCCTCCGAAGTATGCTATTTTAGCTGATATGCTTTGATAAAAGTACTACAGTTTCTCTTATAATAAATCTTTATAGTGTGAGGAGTGGACCAAGATTCCAACACTCAACGAACGAGTTGAGTTGCCTATTTTCATAAACGGGTGGATAACCTGCTCATAAGCACCCTTAACAATAATTACAACGATACCGTGTTTAAGAAAATTGTATGTTGCATGTGTTGTCACTATTGCACTTCAAATTTGATTTCTCATTGGATTTGAATTCATGAGGTTTGGGTTATAGATTTAGAAAAGGTACAATAGGTTGTACGAAGGAAGATTCGAGGAAGAGAATAAGTAGTGATCTAGTAATGTACACATTGATGAGTGATGTGAAATTGTAACATATATTCGTGAAAATGACCTCCTAATCACTATGTAACAACAAATCATTTATTGGACAACATGTGACTCTCATTAAATCCGAGAAGCCCACTTTGCTTGTTTTGAGCTAGCCTACAGTATAAAAGTGTCCTAACTTTTGACTTAGGGTTCTCATGAAAACAATGTTCACTTGTTAATACAATCATATTAATTATATCCCTACCAATCTTGTTGTAATTTAATTTCAGATACAAACAAATTATTGTACCAAAGAGAAAGGATTTAAGTAGTGTTTTGAAATTTTAAACTCCAAGTTTTTATTTATTGGAAGCATAAATTTTATGTTTAATGAGATTCGCATCTATTTCAATTTTAACAATTTCTAATGCTCTAGCCATTTTAAAATGAGTGTTTTTTATTTTTATTGTAATGACATCATTTACCATTCATGCATATAATACTTGTTTCGAGACGAAAATGTAATATAAAAAGATCACTAATTTGAGACATCTACTTCTAATATCTATGAATACTAAATCTAAGTAAGTCGTGTTGATGATGTCACTTTTTTTAGAGTCACTAATCATGTATTTATTAACAAATATCCAAAAAAGAAATATATTGCCTAACAAATAGTTTAGGACAGGTGAAAGAGAAGTTAAAACAATAAAACCTAATTAGGAGGCTAGAGAAATCCTTGAAAGTGGTTAATGGTTCATTGTTTTTTGACATTGGGAACCTCATGGAAGGTTCACTCATTTGGAAGTTCTAAAGAAGACAATTTTCAACAAATCTCAAAAAAAATTCTCACTATATGACAGTAGAACAAATATTCTCTCAGAATTTATAGGTTACTTGAGAACAAAGAATCATCTATTTTTGCAAGTGTTGAGTTTCATGTCAAAATCTTATACTACATGATACAACTGAAATACATTGACTAATTGACAAAAGAATAATGAAAAATAAAACATCTCACCCAAGACATGTCCATGATCTATTCCCTCAAACCCACCTCCTCCTCTCTCTCATTGAAATTTTGCAGATTCTAATGGTAAGAATATGAACATTTTGCATATTCTGGTCACCGAAAAATGCAATAGTGATACATTGTTGGTGTTAAGTTGAAGAAGATTATATAAATAGAAAAATATAAAGAGTAAAAAGGTAAAAATAACACATTTAGTTGTTTTTCTAATGCTGTTAGTTAATACTAACGGAATCTATTAGTTTATTTAACGACATAGACTGACACAAAACAAAACAAAGATAAAATGACTGTTATGAAAGAAATTGAAGTTTAACGACTATTTTGAAATTAAACGGATACTTCAGATGCCAAATTAGATCATTTTTCAACATGAAAAATTGTATAATAAGTGCTGATAAAAAGGGTTGGAATTTCAAATTCCAATTCAACCCGAATTGACAAAACACAACCATTCAAATGAAATGGAGTGTAAAACCTAAACTCCTTTTTAACGGCAATGGGACCCGACCGAAATTAAGAACAAAATGGGTATCCAATGTGCCCGAAATTGACCCATAACAGAAACAGAAACAGACACAGATTGGATAGGTACCAAATCCAGCATTCCAGTCCTGTACTGAAGTGTAGGACCCACGTGGCACTACACGTGTCACGCATGGGCCCACTCAAAACGCGCTTACAGTGGACCCCCACACAACAACATTGAATTAAAATAATAAAAGAAAATCAAATTTAAAGATTGGAGCTTGAAAACCAAAAGAGGGAGGTTTTGATTTCGCGGCGATGAAGAAGCATCGCAGACGCAGCCAAATCCAAGTTCTGACAGTGGAATAGCTCGGCGACACAACCATGTACTTGTTTTTGGATTCTTCTCATTTATTGCCATTTATTAGCTTCTATACAAATAAATATTCCGCAAAAATTTAGAAAATAAATCTCTGTGTATTCCTCTGCCTATATCTATATATCCTGTTATTTATTCTTGCGCCGCATGTTGGTCTCTCTGTGGCTCTCCTATCACCATCTTCGCTGCCACTACCGCACAGTGCTCTCTCTGTGTATTGGGTTTTCGATAATGTCGCAAAAGAGGCAGTCCGAAGATGGCAAGCCTCGATCAGAGGCCAATAGTCCCGATGACAAGCGCAGGAGAGTTCCTTCTTTGAAAAAGTAAGCAACTTTCTTGATTTTAGAGTTTGTTTTGTTCTGGGTTTTGCTTGTTTTTGGAAGGAATTGCTGATTGATGTGCATTGTTCTTGTGGAGCTTGATTGTTTTTGGTTTCCAATATGTGGGGAATTAACATGGGTTGTTTCTCATCGCGTTACAGTTGTAGGGTCCATGAATGTTTCAGGAATTAATGAAGCACATGCTTGGTTGGGTTGTGATGGTGAAATGTGTGTTTGAAAAAGTGGTTTTGCCTTTGCCAAGTTTGTTTGAAAATTGCTGTTTAATGTGATTCCCTTGTGAAATACATCTTCATTTATTTAAATTTTGCTGTTCGGATTAAGGGAAACTATTAACAATGGATGATGGTTGGCAGATGACTTAAAAATTCCTAATTTTTTGTAAACCCGGGAAGTTTGCAAGGAAATAAGTTATATGGTCAAGTCTTATTTAGTGGGGAGATTAATTGGCTGCAGTTCATGTGTAGGAGATGGAATAAGTGACATAAGCAATTAGTGATTTATGTGACCGGACCACCATTACATTATGTTTAATACTATGGTTAAACTAAATGGGATTATTAAAGTGACATTTTCTTTTAATTATGTTAGTGTGGTTCTGGAGGTGATGAAGATACAATCAGTGCAGCATTTGCTGGAGCCAGTTCTGGAGCCCTTGATCCGTAGAGTGGTAAGTCTGGCTCTCTAGTTAATTTCGATAACGAGTTTAAAACATACTTAAAATAGCTATTCAGCATTTTTTCTTTTGCTAGGATTGCTGCTAATATTCCCCGAAATTATTGGCTATGTAAAATTATATTCTTGAAATAAAGTAAAAGTAAGACACCACCATGCTTAGAAGTTTGCAGAGCAACCTACTATGTTATGTTATGCCACTTTGGCTCGTTCTAGGTAGCCCGTTAAAACTCATGATGGTGCTTATTCAGGTCCTGCTATTTTGGCCTTATGGAACTACACCAAACCATGAAACTTATCATAGTCGTTACCCTGGTTTTATGTGCTCGTGCTTTTGTTGTGTTGAACCTTCTATTTGCATATATGTTTGGTTAACCAAAATAACTTTAGGGGAAAAAGTTAAGCTAATGTTCTCGCAATATATTTCATCAGTATGCTGACACTTCTTCCATTTAAAACATTTTGTTCCTGAGCAGAAAAAATGGGATATATTCTTCAATTGCATTCTATTCTATTTCTGTAACATGTTTATATATATATATATATATAATATTTAATTTTCATTTATTATATACTCTTTCATTTCTTTATTACAAATTTTTTTCGTAATTGGACTAGTCGATATTCACATGAGAGGTAATAGTGGGGGGTATATACACAAAATTCATGATATATTTCTCACACTTGGGGTGCTGAGAAGGAGAAATGAAAGCTAGAAGTGCAACCCTGAATATAGAATAGTTCCTGCTTCTGTGTTAGACAATTGTAAATGTATTTCTCATACTTTCGATTGATTGCTCAGAAAAGTTGGAATTACCCATCCTTGCTTTATTCTTACAGGTTAAAGAGGAAGTTGAGTTGGCCCTAAGAAAGCATTTGACCAGCATGAAATGGTAAGAAATTGCACCATGGGGGTTGATATAGATTTTTCTATCTTTGAAATGAGAGAAATGAGATGGTATAGTGATGCATTTTTTCTTCTTATTTTTGCATGCAGGAATTGCGGGAAAGAGGTACATTCTCCTGAATTAAGAATAAGGAATTTACAACTACAATTTGTAAAAAATCTATCTCTTCCGGTATTTACTGGAGCTCGGATTGAAGGAGAAGATAGTTCAAGCCTCCAAATAGCTCTTGTTGATGCTCTTACTGGGAAGATTGTTAATTCTGGGCCTGAATCCTCAGCACGAGTGGAAATTGTAGTTTTGGAGGGCGATTTTGATGGTGATGAGGGTGATAACTGGACACTTGAAGAGTTCAAGAATAATATTGTAAGAGAGAGGGAAGGAAAGAAACCACTTCTCACAGGAGATGCATTTCTCTATCTCAAAGAGGGCATTGGTTTGGTTGGTGAGATTTCATTTGCAGACAATTCAAGCTGGACAAGGAGCCGCAGGTTCAGGTTAGGAGCAAGAGTTGTAGATAACTCCGATGGAACTAGAGTAAAAGAGGCAAAGACAGAACCCTTTATTGTGAGGGATCACCGTGGAGAATGTGAGTTCTTTCTATGCCGCAATATTTTGCTGAGTCAGTTAAGCTCTATGAATGCAACTGTTAATACCTAGATAACGATTCTCATATTTAGACCATACAATGAGTTTTGGTGAGATATTAGCAATACACTATGCTCAAAATGTTAAATGATTATATAGCATAAGATATAAGCTACATGGGTCATTTGCTACCATCCCATCACTGTTTTCGATCTGTTGTATCAGCATATAGCCTAGACCAACCAATTGTGGGCATGTTTTTCTTGAACTTATAGTTGAACTCAATTACATGACAAGTTTCATCTATGGTCTATAATAATGTTGTCACGTAAGTGCATTTCATTAATCAGCCATGCCTAATGTGTGTAGTTTCATTTGTCTGTTAGTGGCTCCATGCAAAACATAGTCCCAGAAAGAATGTTCCTACCGATGTCATAACTCCATGCTTCATTCTGTTTCATGGTTGCAGTGTACAAGAAACACCATCCTCCATCTCTGTTTGATGAAGTATGGAGATTAGAGAAGATAGGCAAAGATGGAGCTTTTCACAAGCGTTTGGGTCGGGAAAACATCAACACCGTGAAGGATTTTCTGACTCTACTCTTCATAGATTCTTCAAGGCTCCGAAATGTACTATTTAACTCCTTTTGTCTCTTATATTTAATTTTGCAATGGTCTTTCAATGCACAAGTTTTTCATGATTTATCCATTCTTTCTTCCCTCTCTAAAAGGGAAAAATGTTCTGTTTGTGTCAGAGAAAATAACTTCCTAGAAACTGTTATCTGAATTCTATGCTGTTTGAAAAACCAAGGAAAATTAATAAGCTGAAATAATCTTCTGTTCTAAGGTAGTAGTTTTCTTCACAATTTTCAAGGAACAACTTCCCTTTTTCAACTATTGAAGTCAAGTTTTAGGACAATATCTCCAGGTGGAGTTCTTTTAACAAACAGAGCCTGAATATTGCCATTTTTTCCTCCTGGGAATATCATCTGAAGAGAGGAACTTTGTGCAGTCAAAGATCTTAACACACAACCACACACATTATGGGGTCAATTCACAGTCGTGTACAAAATGGGTGGTGAGCCAGGGATAAATGTCTGCGTACTAAATAGCTGTGCATAAACAGCAGTGTTCTTTTTATTAGAATTTAGGATAGCAGTGAGGGTCCTATAAGAATCCTAAGAATACAAGGACAATCATGGTTTACCTATTTCAATTCCAGTACTTACATATTCTCTATGTCTGCCGAAGAATAAATAATTTCACTTTCTGTGTTGGGAGTACTAACAGTTTCTGTTTGTTGAGCCATGTGCAGATCCTTGGCACAGGCATGTCTGCTAAGATGTGGGAAGTGACAGTGGAGCATGCTCGGACATGTGTACTGGATAAGAGGATCTATTTGTACTGTCCGGCCACATCTCCTCAGAAAACTGGTGTGGTCTTCAATGTTGTGGGACAATTGATGGGACTACTCTCAGAATTCCAGTATGTTCCTATTGACAAGCTGTCTGAAACTGAAAAGGCATATTTCTCTTATCATCCTAGTATTCCATTTTTTCGCTCTGTTATTTTTATCCTCTCATTCATTGTCCTTTACCGTTTCATCATTCTGATCCTTTATCAACTTTGGCACCAGGTTGAGGCTCAACACCTTATAATATCTGCATTTGAGCATTGGGATGAAGTAGTCTCATTTGATAACGAGGCTTCTCTAACAAGTGGCTCGTCAAGTTTGACCAACGCTCCTCGTAGCCCGAGCTCACCCAGAATGATGGAGTACTCTGGTGGGAACAAGTTCTTGACTTCTCACAAGATTGGCGGATTTGATTATGCACAAGCGAGTGCCTCTTCTCCAGATATAATATCATCCATCTATTCCATGGGGGGCATGAGTAGCTTGGACGATCTTGCCTTGCACGGTATGGATAATATGAATCTCAGATACGACCAAACTCTGAGTTTCCCAGGATCCAACTCCATGATATGTGACACAGAGTCTATGACTCAAGCTTTCAACGACGAACATCTGCAATATTTTGACACTGACGGCATTCTCCAGTCTCAGAGTTCCAGTTTGGAATCACCAGCCGACCTACATAGCGCTATAAGTAGCTTCATCTTGGCTCGTAAAGTTGATAAAGCGCAGAGGAGATGGAGAAAAGTAAACAGTGTGCTCATCAAGTGGTTCTCACTGAAGAGGGAGTTGGCTTCAAAGAATAAACCTCAGAGATTTACCAAAAAGTAGGTGGTTGAAAAAACAAAGGCGAACAGAAATGGCTGCAAATATTGTATTAGGAAGTGCTGCCCGACTAGATCGAGTTTGTGTGCAGTTTGTAGAGTTGATCATAGTTTTGGAAATATTTTGTATCAGAAAATGCCTCTTACCTCCTTCAAGTTGAATGGTAAATATTTTAAAACTTAGGCAGGTTCGGTTCGGCATTGTCAAACATTTGAACTATGTATGGAAGCAATTACCTAATAAAACCACTGCTCTTTGTTACATTTCCATTTCTAGTATCCTATAGTTTGTCAAAGCTACAGATCATTTATAGCTTTCAGGAGAAAAAAAAAAGGCACTTTAGGCTCATCTTGGCGCGCAAGTTACATACCTACCTGAAAATATGAGTTGCCTGGATCCGGAAGATGGTAAGATGCTCCACGTTTCTGCTAAAAGAGACTTAAAAGATTGCAAATTCTGAAAAAACCAATGAAGTTCCTGATGTAGGTTGCAGGTCGGTTGACGTGGGAAGTGAAAGGGGACAAAAGAATTCTCAAAAATGCACATCCTAGTCTTAGCTGATGAGCCACTTGACTCATAAAAGAACAAATGCTAGCTGTGGCCACAAACGATATCTACTTTGATAAAAATGTAAATGGCAATAGACAGTGAAGAGTTACTAAAAACAACGCAAAAGAGGGAAGAGGTGGTTGGAAAAGTCTGCAAGAAAACAAATGATGTTGCAGTTTCAGGCTCCATAGCTTTCTTGGCTTCATCTGCCGTTTTCATATATATCCCATTCATTTCGCATAACCCCCAGACCGGCCTCTTCATCTTCCATCCCGATTTCTTGAAGATGCTCAACTACCGCGCAAACGCGATGTTGTCTCTAATTCTTGTGATTACATTGCATAACCATGATCTTGTTGCAGGGCAGCTCAGGGTCGGGTTCTACGACGAGACATGTCCTGATGCTGAGTCCATTGTCTTCTCAGTTGTGCAACAAGCTGTCCGGCGAGAAGCGAGGAATGTTCCCATTTTGCTGAGGCTCCATTTCCACGACTGCTTTGTTGAGGTCTAGATGTGCATACATTAATACATATTGTTATTGTTGAGCATAATATACATTTTGTTGATTATGAATGAATTAACAGGGGTGTGACGGGTCGATTCTGATAAATAGAGGTAGCGAGAGGGACGAGAGAACAGCTATTGGGCATCAAGGTGTAGGGGGTTTTGAGGTGGTTGATGAAGCCAAAGCTCAGTTGGAAGATGTGTGCCCAGGAGTGGTTTCTTGCGCTGACATTGTGGCTTTGATGGCAAGAGATGCTGTGTTCTTGGTACTATATATACTCTCTCTTTTAAACTAAACATTAACTTCTTAATTCTTATCCATAAAAGTTAAGGATAATTTAATTAGCTTCTTATATTTTTCATGATTTGTGTAAATTTATGTGTTTTAAAAATCAAAATATTAATGCTTTATTTTTGAATTTTACAGATCGAAATACAAATCCTGCATAATATAAAGTTATAAACTCCTAAATTTGTCACATAATTGTGTTAAAAAAATTCACATAATTTATAATTTCTATTCATTATTTTGAGTAATTTTTTTTCAAAATTCCGAGGTTCAACTACTATAAAGAATGAATAGAATTAAGAACACTTGCATGTTTTGAGACGGAGGGAGTATTAAGTTTTTAGAGTTGACAATAAAAATGTAGTATACGGTTGTCTCTCTTCCACGTATAAAATTAACTATAATCCAAAATGAATTGATGAATAAATTATTGAGATATTACTTATTCATCACTACAAAATCACTTCACTTTCTAACTATAATTTTTTTAAGTACAGTATTTACCACTAGTATTTGTAATAAAATTAATAAATTCACAAATATCTATGCAAGGTTAAATAAATCATTTTAGATGTGAAAAAACTATAAAATGACACTTGTTATAAATTGGATGTAACACTAGATTTCTATTTGAAACAAATTTGTTTTAAATCACTTAAGAAATATCAAAGTAAGGTAATAAAAATCGAAAAAAAGAAAAAACTCATCCACAGAGTTATTGACTAGGAGACACCTCGTAATTTAACGCTCATAACAGTCTCAATGAAATGAATTTGTGGACGTGGAAAGTCCACCCGAATCTATTTCTGATTGTGTGTCTCGGCTCAGTCTAAGTTAATAATTCTTTAACGGTGGAGTAAAAATTAATTACTGAGAGTTGACTTATCAATACAGGGTAAGGGTTCATTTTACGATGTTCCAACGGGTCGAAGGGACGGCCTGGTTTCAAACGTAAACCTGGCTGCCAACATGCCCGAGGTTGATGACTCCATTGGCCTCTTCAAGTCCAAATTCAGAAGCAAGGGACTTTCCGATCAAGACTTGGTCCTTTTAAATGGTATTTTAATAAATCCATATATTCTATATCTCTCTTTATTTCTCTCCATAAAGAACATTAATTAATTGATGAAT
Organism: Pelargonium nanum; assembly: GCA_036897485.1. Taxonomy (NCBI): domain Eukaryota; kingdom Viridiplantae; phylum Streptophyta; class Magnoliopsida; order Geraniales; family Geraniaceae; genus Pelargonium; species Pelargonium nanum. Next base: position 1,640 of record JAYMTF010001869.1, on the reverse strand, counting down.
GGTTCTTGATCGATCGATCAGCTGCACATTCCATCGGCACAACTGCATGCTTCTTCATGGAGCAGAGACTTTACAACTTCACCGGCAACCACGACTCCGATCCCGCAATTAACTCTGCGTTTCTTCAAAAATTGAAAGCCGAATGTCCTCTAGCTGGCGACGAGAACAAGCGGATATTTCTGGATCAGGTGACGGATTCAGTGTTGGATGATCAAATACTGCGAAACATTCGAAATGGGTTCGCTGTTATTGCTTCGGATGCAAGGCTGTACGACGACGCCAGGACTAGGCAAATAATAGACTCTTACATTGGCCCCAGCAAGAACAGCTCTCCATCTTTTTTACAGGACTTCAATGCGGCTATAGTGAGGATGGGCCGTATTGGCGTCAAGACGGCCGCCTCTCAAGGAGAGATTAGGCGAGTTTGCAGCCAATTCAACTCGTGATTACTTTCACGTCGTCTTGCTAATAAGTAAGATCGATCATATATAATTAATAATATGCACGTTGGAACGCTCTGCTCTCATTTCTTGATCAACTTTATTATATCATGTATCGTGGAGATGAACACAAATTAGAGCGACGAGGCTATACCTGTATCGTGAAAATGAAATAAGTAGGGAAGATGAGATCACGAAATTGTTAAAATTTCACAATCCATTGTATGAAAAACCTATTTATGTGAAATTCTTAAAATTTGCCATAATGCTCACATGGCAATACTCTCCAAAAACTGGAGACATTATTTATACTAATCAGAAGAACAGCTTCTTGAGGTTGAGGGTGAATACAAAGAACTTAATTCTTTATTTGCTGGTGTAAAATTTACAGCATAGGCATTACAATTCAAGTAAGCTAATTATATAAAAGACAAGCCTATAATACATATTACAGATGCATGTAACATTAGCACAGTCAGATGGAAGATGACAGTGATTAACAATTTATATGTTCTTTTATAGAGGTTGGAGAAAAAAGATGCACTATATATAGCATGAGCTCCGTGCCTTCACCTTTTACAAGTGTTGTTGTCGTTGCATGGTTCAGCCTGTAAGGAAAAACCATACGTAGAATGTGATGTATCAGCACCAAATAGTATACTTCTGAGTTTTGGTATTTTTTAAGCATCTGTGGAAGATTTTTTTTTCATGCTACATCCATACAAAATGAGTTTCTATTGTAATACTCCATATTGGTAATAGTTTCCCAATAAGAATTATAAGAAAACGCAAGCAAATTTATTTCATATGTTCACACTGACAGAATTAGAGACAGTAGTTCGTGAAGCTAACAGTCTTACCTTATTCTTTTTCCGAGCTTCCAATATCTCTTCTAAAGGAGGTCGACCTACAACCAAAATAGGTCATTTGCAAATTGCAACCAGTAAATGAACAAAACAAACAGAATGGATCCATATGATCTAGTTACTAACATGACAGCAATCATCAGGTACGGAAGCTATTGATAGAAAACATAGACAGAGATCCAAGTTTCCAAAAAAAAAATAATAATAATAAATAAAATTCTATCATGTAGTTGGAAGAAGATGATAACTATCCACCCAACACAAGGATTGACATGAATAAATTACATATTTCCAATGAAGGATCTCTATCATACCCAAATGAAAAATGCAACAA
>JAYMTF010001868.1:0-20913 GCA_036897485.1 Pelargonium nanum | reverse complement strand
CCATTGAGGAGTCCCGACGAAACGGTCTTGTGAGGCGGGGAGCTTTGGAGGTTGCCCGACTAGGCGAGGAGCCTTGTAAGTTGTCCCGGTGAGGCGGGGAGTCTTGTAGGTTGTCTCAGTGAGGCGGGGAGCCTTAGAGGTTATACCCGGATGTGAGGAGGCTTGATGAGGTCCCTGTGAGGCGGGGAGTCTTGAAGTTATCCGCCAAGGTAGGGGCCTTAATGAAGTTTGAAGAAGTGCTCTAAGTCATTTCAAAAGAACCGGAGGTGAAAGACAACGGACGATCGGAGTCACGGATGACTTGTGTGCATATTGGTGCTAAAAAGAGGTCAGGGCCGCAACACGGGGAGGTGCACAGGGCGGCTGCGACATCAGTTCTAGGGTTGCGACATGACTGAGGTACGCAACTCATCTTGCCCGAAATGATCTCCCATAGGGTTTCGTATTAGATTTTCTTTGAGGGACCAAAGAGGAGCCCTCCTAGACTCATTTGAGGTGACTTTCATGCTTTTAATGATCTCTGTTTTGAGAGGAAACAATTAGAACTACTTCCGGAGGGTTCAGGGACGTGATGATGGCATTCAGGGAAGCCACGGAGGTGTGCAACCCAGCTTCCCCTAAGTGGCCTTAATGAACTCCATTTTGTGCGAAGTCGTTTTGGATAATGTTTGGGGACCCTAGGGACGCTGGGGAGAGCTTCGAGGCTCCAGGAGAGCTTTTGGGCTTTAGACTCCGGAGGAGTTTTCGGACTCTTGGAACTCCGAGTATCCGGGGACGCATTCTGGGGGATAAATGTATTAGGGATTTCTCTTAAAAGCTCAAGCCTCAGCGAAGTTACACTTGGTTGAAAACTTGTAAGTTATGGATGCCCTAGTGAAGTACTAGGGTTTTTCCCATTTCAATTTCCCTTTTTTTCGTTGACTATATATGTTGGTACATATTGAATATGATGCACAAACAAATTTCATTCATCAAAGTTGTTGGGAATCAAGTATTTATAGATCCCCTTTTTGGAGTTCATTTAATAGACAAATTGGGTTGTGTTCATGTCTTGTTTGCTCATTTAAAAAAAAAATTAAATAACCTAGAGAAACTCCCACAACTTGCTGAGACTCAGTTGAAAACAAAGTAGAGCCAACCTCCCTACTACTTACCTGACTAAAGACCTCCGCGTAGATTGGCTCAACTATGTAGTGGTGTTGGTCCTCAATTACTTGATACTCAAGGTTTCATTGATTACATAAGTTTTTTAGCTAGGATTCATTAGGAAACAATTTCTATGCAACTTTTTTTTTCTAGACCTTTTTAATTTTAGGTAGAGGTAAAGTGAAGTTTTACTTGTATGATCTAAGCACGCTTAAATTAGTATTGCATAAATAAAGATTTCTTCCATCTTAATTATCTTTGTAAATTATTATAAAGTTAAAATCTATATGATTGTAAGGTTTTATTTTGCAATTTATCCAATTACTAAGTTGTCAATGGGAAAGAAAAGCTTAGAACGGGGAGTAAACGTTCCTGTTATACCACGTATGCTTAAGGGTAGTGGTCAGAATAATAATGTTGCTTTTGTGGATGGTCCATTTTGTTTGCTTCACTACTTCCTCAAAGTGTCAAGGTACTGCTTTATTACATTATTTTTTTCCATGTCTTTATGCTAGTGTTTAAGCTTGTGTACTAAGTACTCAATAATTAATAGATGATGTGGTATCATCAGTGTTTGTTGTGTATGTTAGTCATAGCTTCATGATAATAATATTGTTCATGAAGCTTGCCTAGGTGTTGAGTCTTTGAACATTGCTTTCCTTTCCTTCATTTTTTTCTTTTTTTCTTCACTTCTTCTAGAAACACATGATCATTGTTGTTCAGCATAATGAGTTGCTAATTAAGTGGTAGCATATGTTTTTAGTTGCAGATGTGGTATGTTTTAATGAAAGATGGCTTTGCATGACACATGCAGACACACCCATTGTACATGATGTTGTATGTATTATTTACATTTGATGTATGTTGGAACCAAGGGAAGTGTGAGACTGGTTGTTTGATTCATTCAAGTGGCTGCTATGATGATGAATTTGGTTATTATTTTTCCTATAATGTTTCTCTCGCATTGATTTCTACTAGCATATGACGAAGTCTTGGATGATCAATTCATGATGGAACATCGATGAGCAGCATCCACATTCAACATAGCAGGAGGATAACAAGCATCCAAGTTAGTCATGTGTTTGAATGTCGTGATTTTAAAATGATAATCAAATTTGCATGTAAATTGATTAAAAACAGTTAAGACCTAAAAAATCAGATTTTGCATGTTTGTTTACTACTTTGTATTCTTGCTTGCAAGTTCGGGTCCTAAAACCTACCTTTATATGTATGAAAGTTTGAATGCATTGGAAGCCGATTTGTCTCGGTATTATAATTTCGGTGTCGTACAATTCTTTTCTCAAATTCCTAGCGTTTTATGTAGTATGATTGAAAAGTGTAATTTTGTTATTTCTACTTGTAATCAGGATGAATATTGCTTGCTGCCATTGGAGGCTTTAACGAGATGAAAAGTAAGGTTACTAACAGGTAAGAACACAATAAACGGTGTAGAAGGTGCAAGAAAGTTTGTAAGGAAAAAATCGGATGGATTTTTTGCATCCACGTGCGCATGAAACAACTTTCTAAAAAAAGTATGCATAGTTTGTTTTTTATTTGGGATTATTTTTGGTTTGTAGATTTATTTGTAAGGCTCGTAAACGTAGACTTGCTTAACTAATCCTATCTAATTTCTTGGTTCCGGATGTTCGATTTGTTAAATGTTTATACACGTATTATTTTATGTATGCATGTGATCGATGTATGAAATAAAATTGGCGAACTGAGAAGGTGAACGCCAGAATAAGCATGTAGCAACCTCAAAAATTCAAAGAATTCCTACGGTTGACCGCGTAACGCTCTTAGTAAATTTGTCTTTAGAACGAGTTAATGATGTCTCCCATTCGTCAAAATTTTGCGTCAAAATTCCAAGGTACTTAGGAAGTACCTCAATTAGTCCGTCAAATCTTTTCCTCATAGACTTCTTGCACTTGCTACACCATTTATTGTGTTCTTATAGTTGTTATGAACCTTACTTTTCATCTCGTTAAAACCTCCAATGGAAGCAAGCAATATCCATCCCGATTACAATTACTAATATTTTGCGATGTCCTCGGTCAAACTCCAAAATTTTCTCCGAGAGCCCGTTTTGCAAACGGGTACTATAAATCTGTTTGAATAATGCTATGATGTGATTCAATTTTTTCATAATATCTTAGGATGGTCTAACTTGTACTCATTCCATCTTAAAATGAGTTCTATTTGAAGAAAAATATAAGAAGTTAGTTATATCACATTTACCTTTTTAACTTCATGATCATGTGTTTAGAAATATCAACTAATTTATTATAAACATATTATTAACAAGGGATTGAGGATTCTAATCCAAAATATTTTTGGCTTAGACTAAGCCATCAATGAGGTGATGACACCTCATTAAAAATATTGGATCTGGGCGGGTAGCTCCGCTCCCACCAATTCACTTTGGTGGGTATGAGTGAAATTAAATAAGGTGTCATCACTTCAAGCTAAACTAAATATTTGTTGGTTTAGATTCTCTATTCTCTTATTAACAATTCATATATATAACTATTTTTTTTAAAAAAAAGATGGGTCTACCTAACAACATAACATGTGCTGCAAATTTTTATTTTCAACCATTTATTTACCTTATACGATATTATTACTTACCTTATTATAAACAGCTAATTGCTCATTACTTCCCTTATTGAGTTTCGTAAGTAAGAAACTTTTTATGTCAAAATTAAAAATCTAACGATGCTTTAATATATAAATTATAAACCGATTTTTTTAAAATATGAATAAATGTATAGATTTTGAGTCAAAATTTAATATTCACTTTACATAATTAAGCACTACGAATTTCTGGTTTAAAACATTTTTTTTCTTATTTTGTGATTCAAAATTAAGTTTAAACGAATAAAAGTTCGACATAAATGATACCTCCACATTCTCATGAATTTCTGCCACGAGGCACCCAGTTTATATGATCTACTGTACACGTGGCGTGTTATAATTTGACCATCAATGTGTTATCTCTTTATTTGCCACATCATTTTGCACAAAATTTGAGACATATAACATTATTCTTTTTTTTTCTTTTTCGGTTTATACCATGGGGTTTCTGAGAGGGCCCCGCACACTTGCGGTTGACATCTTTAAGCCGTTTTATCACACCCAGACTAATCCTCATTCGAGATTTGTTCACTGTTAAAGTCTTCACATCTCCCCATGAGTGTGTTGAGCACTTGAGCAGGAATCGAACGCAGACGCTCTTTCCCGCTCACACAGCCTGTGTTGCCAACTACATTACTTTTTTTTTTGCAAAACAGCAAAAAATGATGAATGATACAATAGTTTTGTGCATTATCTTTTAGATTAAAAAATTTGAAAATAAAAATTAATTGCATTGTGATTGTCATCTAACTAGGAGTCTAGGAGGGCACTGTACTGTAATCTGATTCCTCCAACTCCTTTACAACAAAGAAGACTGACCAACACTTTCACAAAAAAAAAAAAAAAGACTTGACCAAGACTTTATAGTCCATTAATCTGCTTTAACTACCTTCGCTCCGAAGGTTTCGTATCACATTGGTTCACCAAGTTTTCAACTTTCCACTTTCTATGCCACAACCTCACTGTTTTTGCTCACTCTCTATTTTCTCTACTTATCTTTTGCCTGGGTTCTCTTCAAGTTTTCATCTTTCTGAGTTGTTGAAACTTGAAGCCACCGATCATGGACACACCCAGAGACCATATTGATCGGATACGGAAAAGCAAGTTCTCCATTGGGGGAGATCCGAATCCACTCATTGAGGATCTTCATCAGGCTGTTAAGAACCTTTCTGCTGAGCTTTATGCCAAAGATGTTCACTTTCTCATGGAACTCATTCAGGTCTCTCTTTTCTGACCCTTGCAGCATTCTTCTACTTGTGTTCATTGATTGCTTTTCTGGGTTTAACTAAAAAAGTAAACTTTTTGTATGTGTGTGTGCCCTGTTTGGGTGCTGAGAAAATGGATGGGAAAAGGTTGTGAAAACCCATTTATTGAAATGCGATGAACATTAACCATTCAACTGAGGACCCTTGCATTTTTCTACTTGTGAATATTGGTTGCTTTTGTGGGTTCACTAAAAAAAGTAAACTTTGTTTTTGTGTGTGCGTGTGCTCTGTTTGTTAAAAAGACCCATAACCCTCTGTTTGGATGTTGAGAAAATGGATGGGAAAAGGTTGTGAAACCCCATTTATTGAAATGTGATACCCTTGCATTCTTCTACTTGTATTCAATGATTGCTTTTGTGGGTTAACTAAAAAAAGCAAACTTTTTGTGTGTGTGCTCTGTTTGTTAAAAAGATCCATAACCCTCTGTTTGAATGCTGAGAAAATTGATGGGAAAAGGTTGTGAAACATTAACCATTCAACTGAGGGATTTTGTTGAAATGTGATTACTGTTTGTGTTTACTTAGTAAGCAAGAGTGGCGCGGTTTGAGAATTAGTAGATGAAATAATGCAAGGGCCTTGAAATCTGTTTGATTAGAGTTTGCTGTAGCATTGAAAGATGGAAGGGTTATTGGTGGTTTCTTATTATGGGATTGCATGTGAGAGGTTTATCCAGGACTTCACTTTGTTAAATATGGATTTGATTACATATTTAACTGCTATGTTTCAATGGTGGTTTTTCTTTGTTGCAGAATGCTGAAGACAACGAGTACTTGGAAGACGTTGATCCATCACTTGAGTTTGTGATCACATCTCGTGACATTACTGGTACAGGAGCTCCTGCAACATTGCTCATTTTCAATAATGAGAGGGGTTTCTCGGCTAAAAACATAGAGTCCGTTTGCAGTGTTGGGAGGTCCACTAAGAAAGGCAACAGGAAGCGTGGTTACATTGGGGAGAAAGGTACCAACTCTCCAAAATTTTATACCGGCATACTACACATTCACAGAAGTTTAGGATTTCTTCTATGGTACTCATTCAGACAAATTTATGAGTTTTTCTATGTTTAAGTCCTTAATTATTGCACATCACCTTCAATTTTTTCCTCAAATTTTATTGACATTTTCTTCCAGGCATCAAATATAGATGTTTGGTTTATAGATGTTAGAAATACCATATATAAACAGAAAGGTGGACTGTAAGTGAGACAGATGATCTGTTTTTCAAGTTTATGGTTGTTTTAACATAAGTTATCATGTTCTTGTTTGACAATGATAAAGAAGTATTGAAATGAGGGCCTTCTTTGGGAATTTTTAGTGTTGATATAAATACAATCCTTTTTCTGGTCAAATGCAGGAATTGGTTTCAAAAGTGTATTTCTGATCACTGCTCAGCCTCACATATTCAGCAATGGCTACCAGATCAGATTTGATGAAGCACCTTGCCCGCATTGCAATCTTGGGTACATAGTTCCCGAATGGGTTGAGGACCAGACTCTCTCTGACATCAAACAAATCTATGGTTCTGCTTCTTCACTTCCAACCACTACAATAGTGTTGCCTCTGAAAGCTGACAAGGTCAAACCTGTTAAGGAACAACTTTCGAGCATTCATCCTGAAGTTCTGTTATTTCTTACAAAAATTAAGCGCCTTTCAGTCAAGGAAGATACTGAAGATCCTAGGCTCAGCACTTTAAATGCAATTTCCATTTCACGTGAAACTAATTTCTTGACCAGGAAGAACATTGACGCTGAGTCCTACACACTCTATCTCTCTGCAGAGGAAAGTTCTGACAAGTCTGAAACTGAATGCAGTTACTATATGTGGAAGCAAAAGTTCCCTGTCAGAGAGGAAAATAAGGTAGAGAAGAGAAAGGATGCAGAGGAATTAGTGATCACATTGGCTTTTCCAAATGGAGAGCGTCTCCGTAGAGGGATGGGTTCACCCGGTGTCTATGCATTTCTTCCGACAGAAATGGTTACGAACTTCCCCTTCATAATCCAGGCAGATTTCATTCTAGCATCATCAAGAGAATATATTCTTTTGAATGACAAATGGAATCAAGGGATTCTCAACTGTGTGCCCTTTGCTTTCATTAATGCATTCACTGCGCTTGTGAAATCATCTGTAGATGCTCCAATATCTAATGTTCCTCGTATGTTTGGGTTTCTACCGATCAAACCCTCTCACTATCAAGAACTAAATGCTGTCAGGGAGTCCATCAGAGCAAAACTGGTAAAAGAACACATTATTCCAAGTGAGTCATACACGGAACAGAAGTTCTTCCATAAACCTTGTGAAGTGGGTAGAATCATGCCTACTTTCTGGAATATCTTGAGGAAGGCAAGGGAGCAAGGGTTGAGCTTGCAAAATCTCTCATCTCATGGATGGTATATTCTAAGTTCTTCATTTGATAAAGCGGAGTATGATGACATACTGGAATTCATGGGAGTGAAGCAAGTCGATGATGAATGGTATGCAAAGTGTATACAAGGTTCCGATATAGTAGCGTCAGTGTCTGATGAAGTTTACTTTGAGCTTCTGCTGTTTCTTGCTAATGGTTGGAGCAGCAGATTTCACAAGACTTCAATGAAGAACGTTCCACTCATTAAATATGTGGATCTTGATGGAGATGTGTCCTTCTGTAGTATTAGAAAATATGCAAACCCAAATAGTGAGCTTTCAGTCTGCATGTCCAATCATTCTGATCATATCTCATGGATGATAGATTGGAACAAGTTATTCATAACCGCCAACTGTTACTTTATGCCAGGAAGTACACAGAAAGCTCTCTTGTTATGTCCAAAAAGGGAGATTATCTTGCACTGGCTTACAGAGCAGGCGAAGGTTTGTGTTCTATCTGTTTCTAGTTATGCAGATCACGTTTGTGATGCTCTCAGCAATAGCAGGAAGCCTATTATTGGCTTTGGCCACTTTTTATATCACTCGTGCTTGAAGAAATATCTGTCTGAAGTTGATGTTGGAAAATTGTCTAGTAAAATGCCACTAATAGATAGCTATGGTAATGTGGTCAAAATCAGAAATGGGGTTCTTGTACCTGCTAGTGGAAGCAAATGGGCGGAACTGATTGGCTCAAATCCGTGGAGAAAGGAGGGCTACATTGAGCTGGGAGAAGATTACTTGCATCCAGGCCATTTTGCAGGTGAATTTACCCCTAGGGAAAAGCTTATAGAGTTTCTGAAATCTCATGTTCCTGCATCTGACATTCCTTGCATATCTCCTCCCAATGCCGCGGTTCCTACTGCATCTGCACCACTCACCAAGGAGAATGCATTCTTGCTATTGGATTGGATTCAGAACCTGAAGTATTCAGGAATTCGTATTCCAGATAAGTTCTTGATGTGTCTAAAGAATGGTAGCTGGTTGAGAGTTATTATTAGTGGCAGTCATGGCTACAGGCCCCCATCACAGTCATTTCATCTTGCCTCATCGTGGGGAGAAATTTTGCAGAATGGATCAGTGCTGGTAGATATTCCATTGATCGATAAGAGTTTCTATGGTGATAAAATAGAGGAGTATAAAGATGTGCTCAAAACAATTGGAGTCATGTTTGATCCGGAAGAAGCTTATGAATTTATTGGGAATCATTTTATGTCAATGTTATCTTCCTCGTTGACGAGAGCCAATGTGTTTTCAATACTTCATTTCATTAAGTTTTTGAGGGAGAAATTCCTTTCCCCCGATAAACTCATAGGCAGCATTCAAGAGGGAAGATGGTTAAGAACAACAAATGGTGAAAGATCTCCACGTGAATCTGTTTTGTTCACCGAGGATTGGAAAGTCTCATCACAGATCAGCAACATCCCCTTCATTGATCAAAGTTATTACGGTGAGGAAATCCTTTCTTTCAAAACTGAACTCCAGTTACTTGGCGTTGTGATTGGTTTCAATCGAAGCTACCAGATTGTTGTCAACAACTTCAAGGCTCCTTCAAGCTTAACATCTCTGACAGCTGAGGCTATTCTTTTGATACTACTATGCATCCATCAGAGGATATTACCGAGCAATATTGTTAACTCACTTAGAGTTATTAAATGCTTGAAGACAAATTGTGGGTACAAGTCCCCTACTGATTGTTTCTTGTTTGACCCTGTTTGGGGATGCCTTCTCCAGGTTTTCAAAAGCTTCCCTTTAATTGATCAGAAAATCTATGGTGACAGCATTTTCTCTTACAAAAATGAGTTGAAGAAAATGGGAGTGGTGGTGGATTTCGAGGACGCAATGAAACAGTTCGCTAGTACTTTCAAGCAACAGGTGTCATCGTCATCTGTCACAAAAGAAAATGTTCTATTCCTTTTGTCATGTTTCAAACAGCTGAAGGGAACTGTCAGGTTTCCATCAGAATTTAAAAAATGCATCGGAGAGCAGAAATGGTTGCGGACTCGGCTTGGTGATTATAGATCTCCAAAAGATTGCATTTTGTTCACCTCTGAATGGAAAGCTATCTCTCAGATTACAACTCTGCCATTCATTGCTGATAGCGACAATTACTATGGCGAGAGAATTCATGAATTCAAAAATGAACTGAAGAGTTTGGGAGTAGCCGTCGAATTCAAAGCTGGTGTGAAGTTCGTATTTGCTGGGCTTTCTCTCCATACGAATGCTTGCTACCTAACCACCTCTGCTGCACTTTCATTGCTGGAATGTATCCACTTGCGAGATCCTAATGCCTCCTTACCCACGTCATTTATGAGAAAAGTTTCTCAAATCTGGTTGAAGACCCATATTGGTTATAAGCACCCAGAAGAGTGCTTGTTATTTGACTCTGAATGGGGTTCATATTTGCAAAAGACGGACGGGCCTTTCATTGATGAAGAGTTTTATGGTTCTAAAATCATGTCTTACAAAGAAGAGCTGAAGGAAATTGGAGTTACCGTTGATGTAAAGGAAGGATGTCCACTACTCGCTAGCAATATTGATTTGAATTCCACATTCACTACCATAGTCCGCATATATAATTACTTGAGTGAATTCAACTGGGAGCCAGACAGTGAAGAGGCCGGGAGGATTTGGATCCCGCATGGAAGTGAGAAAGGTGAGTGGGTGAGCCCTAGTGAATGTGTTCTACATGACAAGGATGGGCTATTTGCTTTGCAGTTGTATGTTCTGGAGAAGCACTACGATGACAAGTTACTCAAGTTTTTCTCTAAAGCTCTTGATGTTAAATCAAATCCTTCAGTGGATGATTATTGCAAGCTTTGGAAAGGTTGGGAAATTTCAAAAGAAAAACTGTCCACTACTGAATGCTGTACATTCTGGGGATCTGTTGCCAAGAACTGGAGTTCAAAAATGGAGAGAAGTCTAGCTGAAAACTTGGTTAAGATACCTGCTACTTCACGTACAAATGGAATCTTGTTACTTGACAAGCGTAATGTTTTCATTGCCGATGACCTTTTGCTAAAGGATCTTTTTGAACAGGACTTCCCTCACCCAATATTTGTCTGGTATCCTCAGCCAAGCTTGCCTTCTTTGCCCCACTCTAAATTGATTGAAATATACAAAAAGATAGGGGTCCGTACTATTTCCGATTCTGTGGAGAAGAAAGGTTTCTTGTTGCTAAATGACCTGGAGCTTAGGGAGGTGAACTCAAGGGATAATTTGATAAACAGAAGTCTGATCAAACTTGTTCTTGGCTTTCTAGCCAAACCTTCACTCAACATGGCTGCAGAAAAGAGGCATGAAGCTGTCAAATGCCTCCTGAATCTTACTGTGTTGGAGACAGTGGAACCAATCTCTCTAAGCTATTCCCTATCCCTGTCTTCTGGGGAAATTGTCAACGTGGAAGCAAGCAGAAACATATGTTGGGATAGAGAGGGTTCCAAGCTTTTTGTGCAGAAGATGGACAGATCAGATGGATATAAAATTCTCGTTGAACATGCAACATATTTCTCTGGAGTAATATCTGAGGGACTATTATGGGAAAAGGAAGAGTACACCGGTGCACTCTCTGAGTTGATAAAGTTAGCATTCCTTGTGGATTTCACTGAAGAAGCACTTGATTTTATAATGAAGTCCAAGAATATGCAAATTTTCATGGAGGACGAGAAGTTCCTCGCTTCAGTCTTCCCTTGAGTAAGTATGCTATGAACTGATGCACTGCTCTATTTACCTTAGTTGATTCACCACGCTACTGGAAACATATTTTCGGTTTTTATTTTCTTGGTCACATGTATGAGCTTTATGGTGATGCTTGCTAAATCTATGCATCATTCGCATACTACTCATTCAGGCAGTCGGTTAGCACTTATAAAACCATATTTTGTCATTTTGGGTTAGTTTTAGAACTCATCTCTTCGCTCTCTCTCTCTCTCTCTTTCTCACAGTTATAGGTTTTGTTTTGGATATATTATCAGTAAGTAGAAGTAGTATGGAAATTTAAAGAGTAGATGATACGAGGGAGTGAGATAAATGTGGTGAAGAGAGTGGACACAATAAATAACGGGGTTCGGCCATAAGGCCTATATCCACACCCAAATGCCCAAAGGGCTAAATATCCTCATTTACTTGATATGTTAAGTGCAAAAGACCCTTATTTATAATGGGTGTAGGAGAAATACATAATAGGAAACAAATTACAAGAATCAATCTAAATCTCATAATTTTCTCTATTAAATCCCACTATTTACTACACAATCAAATCATTTGATTTAGTGCACAGTCAAATCTTGTGATTTGCTTCATATTCCAACAAGTAGAAACAGATGGTGTAGGGGTGTCTTTGTAAGAGACCTTTAAAGTTAGTTTATGTTTGGAGTTATTATGAATTCATAACTTTGGGGGCTGAGATGCCAAGATTGTTTAGTTTCACACTGTTGCAGACATTAGTTGAAAAACACAGCATATCCGATGGTATGAATATTTTATTTCTGAACGTGTATGTAACATACAAGCACCTGTAAGAAAATGTTATGTTTCCACATTATGTTTCAGACTAGTGATTTATTTTTGGGTTTCATTCTTTCTTATTTGTGTCCTGTTGTTAAAAGAAAAATGTTTAACAGCATTATAATTGCATTAGTGAAGATTCTCAACAAAAAGAAACTGAGTTTGATAAGTAAAGTTCACCAAGAAACTAATTTTCTATTGATCTATTGCCCGATTTATCATTTAACTGATTTTTGTTCTATTTCTTAAAACAAATTTCATGTTTCCAGAAAATCAACATTTTCATTCTTTTCTTGTCACTTGAGATTGAGATTATTTAACTGCACAAATGGATAGAAGCCTATCTTGATTAGTGTTATGATCCTGATGTTATATCATTGATGCAATGCAGGTGTAACCGTGAAGAGGAGAAGAAGAATCATTATTCATCACCTCAAGGAAGCATTTTGAGAGCTACCAATTGCATATATTTGGACTGAACAACCAGCTCTTTTTACATAACTTATCTTCTAGTGCTAAATATATATAGGATACATGAGTGCGTGATTTCCTTCACTAAGACATTATCTTGTGTTAAATTGTTATGGAAGTTCTTATATATCAATATCTATTGTTCTGTTCTGTCTCTTTTTGTATAGTAAAACTTTTGTTTGTTTGAATGTGACATTGTCATTCAAACATACACTAAGTGGCAACTTGTAGCGGTAAAGGAACTAAGCTGTTTTACATTTCAAGTGTCATTACTGTAGAAGTTGAAATGTAGTCCATGGAAGTCTCAGTGTAAGCGATTCCTTTTTTTTTTTTTGCTGTCTTTTTCATTGCACTCTCTGTTTCATCAGACCATTCCATATATTTTTTTATTATAAAAATATGGGCTGTTACTACGATTCAACGACTGAGTAATGGCAGCAGCCTGCTGTTGAGAACCAAATGCTGAGCTTTATGCCTAAGATCAAGATTTCACTTTCTCATGGAACTCTTACAGGTTTGTGATTTCTTCATCTTGCATTGCATTGCATTTTTATTCATCAGACTCTTATTTACTTGTATTTATTACTGATTTCATCCTAATATTAAATGCCCACAGTTCACACCCCCCTTTGAATTATCAATAATATCATTTATGTGTATTGATCATAACAACTTTGGGTTAAGTGATTCAAAGTAAAGCACTAATAAAAAAAAGTTACATATGAAAAAATAATAATTGTGGGATGAAGTATTTTTTGTTGTCTCAATTGTTATTCTGTAAGGTTTTCATATGTAAGATATTTGTGATGGACTGTCCAAAATCAAATAATTGCCAGCCCTTTAATGTTCTTTTCCTTACTTATTTTTTTGGTGAACAAATACAGTACTTTATTATTAAGAACTATGAAGAGAAGCAGTAGTACACCTAACTGGACCTTATACTCAGATGGGTATTGAAAATGCTACATATATATATATATTATTGGAGAAAGAAGTGTCCACTTGCCCCAGCAGCCACTCTCTTGCATTCCTGGTGAAATTTCATGAAGATGAGTTGGTTTTATAGTGAAGTTTAAGAGCTAGAAAAATCTTCAAAGAGGACAGAGCATTTTAATTTGGCCTCCCCATCTCCTTGTCCTTTTTCATTTCATTTTCATCTGAACTAGGAATATTTGTGATATGTAGGTGCTATACATATGAAAATGTACAAACACATCTACTGCATCTCTTCAATTTGGGGTCAAACTTGACACGACATACCAGTTTTCTTATTCACGTGTTAGGGTAAAAGTGTCTAGGTCTTGTGTTTTTTCGCTCGATTGTTATTAAATTTAGGTTCTTTCGAATTCTATTTGTGAGATGAGATGCTAAAAATCTCTATATTGTGAAAACTATGTCATTCTGAAATTATTACTTGTGAATTTGTATTGTTTGTCATATCACAGTTATATATTATCATGTCATAGAATGTTCCAAATTGATGAGAAAAATTCATTAATTGGGTAAAACTCCATAACATATACATAATGGAAGGAGTCCAGATTCTGTCCGTCTGGTTTTACAAGACTGCGGTCGTCTGCAGATATAAAAGAAGCAAGATTTGTCAGCTTTCTCCTCTAATGAATAAGATACCTGCAAAATCAATTTGGTTTTTCAGGAAGAGGATGTTGTTTGCACTGAGAATGAAATATCAACAGATTGTCACATAGACATTCTATTTGTACAAACTGAATAAGCTAGCATTCTCCTAGCAAAATTCATTTGCTCTTTATCGAGGAACAGGTTGCGGATTTTGATGATGGGTTTTCCAAGCTGGGTTATAGCATGACGTAATGTTCAATAGATTCCTAACAGCACGTGGTCTTCCCCTCCCCATCACCTTCCTAAATTTGCTTCCTTTCTTTTCAGTCTTTTTAGTTACACTGGCCTCTGAAACCTGAATATAAATATATAGCAGCAAATTGTTAAGGTAATAGCAGAACATTACTAGTTTATATGTATGATTGTTATCTATTTTTGTTTAAAATGATAGAGTTTTTGAATCAAATTAATAGTGACTTGATCTACTTCCAATTTAAACATGGTAGGTACCTCGCTGGAGTTTGGAGATTCGGTGCTCTTGTCTTCAGCCAGTGATGTCTCATCCATGTCATTGTCCTCATCTGCAGGCATGTAACAATCTTTTGTCACAAACATTGTGTTATTAGTTCCTTGCATTTTTTGCTTATATTGTAAGTTGTGTTTGATTAGCAACTTTACGTATAGAATCCTATTGTTGAGTGTGTACTTACCATCATCCTCGTGAACGGGGATTGATTCGACTAAATATATTCTGAAACTTGGTGATCCAGGGCTTATCAATCTCTCATCGAAATCGCTCAGCCTTCCCTCTTCTTCACACCCTTTGTTATCATCTTCCTCCTCCAACTCGTTCTTTTTTCTCGGACATTTGTCATTTTTCATGACCGCGGGGGGTGCTATCTCTTCTTTATTATCTGTCTTGTGCCTATCAGAATATGCAGCTTTGTCTACATTCTGCTTAGGCTCATCAGGTTCTAGTATTGGCACCACCTTGACCCTATCTAGTTTTCTTTTACCCTTTGAGGAAGAAGAGGATAGAGACAAAGACCTCTTGTCGTGGTCTTGGTCCTGGACAGATTGTGGATCAGAAGAATCGTCATCTTTGAGTAGCAGTTTCTTGGAGAGGTTTTGGCTTTTCCATGAACCGCTATTTCTACACGCTCTGACGATACTATCAATGTGGGAAGGGAAGTTTCTAAACCGGGATTGGCTCGACCCCATTGAAAATCATCAAAGTTTATTTGAGAGAAAGAGATTAAGACAAGGACAGAATCTGGGAACTTATAATTGAGAGACAACTTTTGGGGATGAAAAAAAGGAACCAACTGGGTAGTTTTGGTTGAGTTGGTACAATCTGTTTTTTTATTGTTAGCTGTTAAATATTGCATTACTTGTGATCACAATTCTGTGCCTTCCTCCTGTTTCCTTCATAGTTTTTCTCGTTTAGGTTGTGCCAAAGTTGGTTAGGATAAGCTGCTGGATCCTAAATATTGGTCAGGTTGTTGATATGGTTAGATTTTTTAGGGGTTAGTTATTTGTCTAAATTATAGGATTTACTGAAAGTTAGTTTGCTTAATCCTATGCACACAACCATTTCATAGTATACTTTTCTAGATACACATGTTAAAAAACATATTTTTACATAGTTGCTGAACATAAATATGCCTTAGATTGCAGCAATTACATATTTATATATAGTAACTACTGGTTGACCCTTAGTTGTTTTTTTTAAAACCTGAAGGACAGAAAAGAGAAAGGACCTGCTTAACTTTAGTCAGTGTTCTCTTTTCATTTTTTTTTCAATTGTCCATGGATTGAGTATTGATTCTTAGAGAAAAATGTAGTGCAAAGATAAAATAAATAAATAAAACCATCATGGGTATTGATTCTTTTCAGGAAATTTTACTCTTTTAAAACTGGTAAAGAATGTGGAAGTGAACCCCATGTGCACATATTCTTGCACTTACTCACTCTCATTCTGAACTGAACCTGGTGCTCTTCCCAAAAGGAATTTTCTTTATACAAAGTTGATATGAGCTTTGCTTCTTGTTCCTCTTCTCTGGCTCTTATCATCATCATCTTCCAAAAATCTAATGCCTTTTGGCATGAAAAGCTCAATATTCTTCATAGCAACAAGTCATAGCTTCATCTTTTTGTTTAGTGTACTATCTTGAGGTCAATACTAATATTAAGAAACTTGTTTTATAATGCACAATTGGAGAGAAAAAGCATAAATTTCAGACACCCACCAAGAGCTGGTCTGGGTGTTTTTTTCTTTCTTTCCTGAAGAGAATATTGAAAAAAGAAGTTGATATAGAGTATAGCCCTCTAGTCTGTAACGAGATCAGAATAGATTATTGCACTGGTTGTTGCGTTCTTCTTGATCTGTTCCACTTGAAGACACCTCAGTAATGTCGCTGAAACGTGACGAAGAAGACGAAGAAGAAGAAGAAGAAGATGAAGAGACTGCAGGAACAAAACTAGTTTTCTCTGTCATCATGAAATCAAAGAATCTAGGATGAGCCAGCTTTGCTGTGCCAATGTTGCGACTACTCTTTATAATGTGTTCATCATTTTTTGTACTTCTCTTCCTCAAAAATATGCGACAAATAACCCAACTATCCATTTGGGTTTGGCAGCAATCCTGCACCCGTGAAAACACAATGAGTGTAAAAATCACTTAAAGGACACAAAATTATATAAGAGTTTCTCTTAAAATCCTTATAAACATGCAACAAAGTGATGATCCATAAACTACATGTACTTGCATTGTTCATCTAACAAGTACTATAATATACATAAAACTGATAGATAGCTAGCTAGTTAGGTACCATTAATATATCTACTAACCTGGATAGAGTTCTTTGCCTGTGTGGAAATGTTGCAAGGACTAACAAGGCGATATTCGTGCATGACCCAATCGGTTCTAGACCCGTGTTGAGGCTTCCCTCTGTAGAAAACCAGAGTCTTTTTCATCCCCAGGGCCATATGGTTCCTTCTTGCAGGTGCAATCTGTTTGTCCAAACCAGTGGCCTTCCAATAACCAGAAGCAGTTGCTCGGTTAGTCCTGTTCCCGTTCCTGTACTTGGCGTCCTTACTGCTGAAAAAGTACCTTTCTTGCTCTAAATCACCTGAATACACACACAACCCATGTCTCAAAAACATGCACTTAATCTGATCTTGCAGACATTGATCACAAGAAGAGTTTAGCTGCTATGTTAGTACTAACCTGGCAAGTCCCAAGGATCATACTTGCAGACATTGATCTCCGGAATGATGGAGGCAGGCAACGGGCAAGAAAAGACCTTGCGCTTCAAGTATTGAAACACAAGCTCTTCATCTGTTGGCTGGAAGCGGAAACCGGGAGGTAATCTGATTGCTCCATCTCTAACAAAGTTGAACTTGTCTATGCTCATAGTTTTTGCTACAGACCTCAACTCTGTGTCTACTCAAATTTGTTGGAGACCAATAAGCAATGTTAAGCTAAGCTATAGCATTTATAGTGGAAGAAAAAGAGAAGGTGCTTAAGGAGGTTGGTGTTTGACAAATAATTGCAACATATGCATAAAAGCTTTGCTAAAGACTAAAGTTACAAACACATTTTCCTTTATTATAATTTATTTTGTTCACTTCCTTTTTCTTATTCTGCAGAATAGAATATGTTGTATTGGTTTCAAAACTGTGATTTATGAAATTAAGATAGCATTGGGAACTGTAAATACAGTGTAAATGTATTAAAAGTTAGGGACTTGCAAACAAACACATACAAGTATTTTTGTTGTTCTTACATCAAAAATGTGTCCTCTATACCTTGGACATGGAATTTGTCATGAATCATGAAATGTTTTTGATGTTTAAAGAGCAAATTTTTGAGGAGGCTAAGGTTGTTGGCACAAAACCTGGTATGGTATAGGTGAAGTCATGTACATGTCATGCTTACCCAATAGCCACTCTCTAGTGGAATTCAAGCATATATATTGGATATGGCTATGTGGTCTCAGGCTGGTCATGGATTGGTATTATTACATATCCTCATACCTACCACCCTTTTGCCAATGAACCCAAGAACCACATTGAGCTCAAAATATTCATTTTTCTCCACTTTGCATACTAGTTTTTCATTTGGGTTCACTCAATTTGTCGTCTTTAGGTGTAAAACTCAACGAACGTCTTGGTGCAAGAGTTGGAATATCAAGATACTCGAAACGTTCCATTACGAGTTGTTTAGAAGTACGAAAGTTTCACCTATTGTATTTTTAGTGTAAGTACTACGAAACAAACACGCCCGAAATAATCTTATAAATTATCCATCCTTTTGTTAGGGCTAAATTGAAATTCCTAGGTGGTCTTTTGGACCAAACCTTTGGTGGCTTATATTCTAGTTAAAAGTCATTGTTCCAAAATGAGTTGCTGAGTCAGTTTCATGATCCAGAAATGTATAATAAACAGACTTTTGGCTTCTGGTTCTGGTTTTCTTCATTGCATTGTTTCTTTAAGTAAGTTAGTTGGATTGAGCTTTAGCTTTTTTTAGTTTCCTTTGAATTATGAAATGGATGACACATAAAAGCACTTGGAGCTCTCAAATGTGCACGCAGGCTATTGTTTTTTTCAGACACAAAAGTTACTGTTTTGCTTCTTCTTTGTGTAATTGTGATTAATTTCATGAGTTGGTTTGAATTTTGAAGAAAAAAAACATTAAAAGTCTCTTGCTTTTTTAAGGTAAAAGCAAAAACCTTATAAAGAAGCTAAAGGAGAAGCTCATTTTTGTGATTGAGACTTGGGATTGGTACTTTTCTTCACCATGAAGATGTTGGTTTTCCTTTTCCATGCATTGTTCATACTGAGATCCACCACCTAAAGAAGAATCATAACAATTAATTGTTTTGCATTACATGGTAGCAAATCTTTGCTTGAGAGGACAGCAACAAGTGTTTGTGTGTTCTTTTGATTCTTCTTTTCTTGCTATATATTATGTCTTTATGTGTCAAACATGGTCTCATTAATAGTCTTTACAAAAATATATATATCATTACATTACTAATTTGACTTATATGTCTCCCTCCTTAATTTTTTTTTCTTAGCCAATCCCATCTCTTTACTTCACTAGGAATCTCAAAAAAGTTGTATTAGTGATTCTTCATTTAAACTTTACTTATTTTTTTCAAAATAAGTGTATTGTTTCTCACATTTTGCTTAAAATAAGTGTCATGTTTCTTACGTTAATTACTAATAGTATTTATATAATAAGTTAGTATCCTTAAGTTTTTGGGACACCGCCTCAGACGTGAGAGTAAAATTTCGGCAAAAAAATCATAAAATTCTGAGAGAATCCCATATCGAAAAAGTAGATAGAGTAATAAATCTTTCCGATGAAGATCCTCTTTCTTACCATGAGAAATATATTTATACTCACAAACAATATCCGAAATGTGTTGATATGCGGCTGGTCGTTGGTAAGGTGGGGCTCGCTTCGAGACACAATATTTGTGGATTAAGCTCTAGCTTCCCGAGCGCGCCGTTCACAGGCGTCGGGCGAGTATGAGAGTTTTCGCATGTCCATCATGCATCGCAGGAAGAATTGAAACCTCTAACAACTACTACCACATTGGGTAGCGTCCTAGCGTTCGAGAAGAGTAGAGTGTCTCGACGAAATCAATACATGCCTTCGTGGGCATGGCGATCGGTCTTCCTAGAAAAAGTTGATTCATGATTTCATGGGCATGACAATCATCCCCTAATGGCGAAATTCCGATGAAACGGGGAGCTGTTGGATCCGGTGAGGCGGAGAGCCTTTGAGATCCGACATCCATAGAAGAGTTCTGAGAGAACCTTAATATTGTCTCGACTAGGCAAACTGATCCGTCATTATGTTCTATCGAGTGTGGTGCTCTTCCTCAAAGTATAGGAAGTGATATGGGTTCGAAGGAGTTGACCAAACAAAGAAATGGGTTGGATAATTGTCTTTCGTCCCACTCTAGTGACTTGGCCTCGTCGCGGAGAGGGCTGTCACGTGGGTGAAGTAACCATTCCCATGGGCAATTCTCTGTCGCAACGAAGATTGTCCCATAGGGGTAGTGATTATGATATGGGCAACTCCTCGTCGCGTTGAGCTCACCTCTGTCACAACGAAGATTGTCTCATGGGCATAGTAACTACTCCTATGAACATGTTGGGGTGACCTTTGTGATAGTGGGCATTTCATGTTCCGCATTCGTGAGCACACACCCCATAATCATGGGAATACATGAGATATCTGAGATAATCGCGGGCACGCATGCGATATCAAATATAATCAAAAGAAACAAGAGGACTGCGGGCACACATGAGGTGACCGAGATAAAGAAGATAATTGTGTGGTCGCGTCTTAGCCTAGAGAGCAAATTTGCGGGAACGCGTTCTGGGACAAGTCCACGAGTACATGTTAGACGTTCTATGTAGATATCTCTGGAGAGCTTCTAGAGTTTTTCTAGACTCCTAGAGGTCCGTTTTGATGGACATTTGACCTCTGGAAAATAGGTTGACATGGCAATTGAACGCCACATGCAACCTATTTATTTACCGTTTTAACTTATGACTTGTATTCATCCCGTGCGTTGCACGGGAGAGTAATAAATAATATCAAAATAACTATTATTAACTCATGATTTAATCTACTAACGTGATATTTGTCTAGATTTGTAGTATAATATTTTATTGGAAATAATTTTTATAATAATTTGTATATTTAGCGCTCTAAAAAAATTTTCAAGTGTCTATTTGCAGTTAAAACAGAAACAAATTAGTCAAAATTTCTTAACTTCAATAATTGGGTAACAAATTTACAAATTTTTTAATCATTTGTATAACTAGTTCCAAGTATATATTTTAAGTTCATGGAACACTAAGAGATTGCTACAAAGCATTGCTTCTAATTC
>JAYMTF010001867.1:0-20918 GCA_036897485.1 Pelargonium nanum | reverse complement strand
GAAAAACTTGATATCATCTAAGTCACGGTTTTATTCAAACGTTATGCACACAGTTACTATGTGCTAAAATCTTAGCACTCGACACCAACTAAGTCACGGTTTTGTTTAAATGTTATGCACACAGTTACTATGTGCATCTAGGTATTTGCTCGCCATTTTTATGATGAATAATATAAAAAATTAAAAAAAAAAGTGAGTAATGTGAAACTTTTGTAGGATCTTTCCCTTTATTTTCAATTAATCAAAGCAAACTATAATTCAACAATCTCTCATGCTTTTCTTTGTATCTATGAAAAAAAAATAACCAACAAAAGAAAAACACTTAAATTTTAGTAATCAACCCAAGCTATAGTCCACAAACCCTAGCCAGATCTACCCACAAAAAACCTTTTTTCCCTTCAATTTCCACAAGTCCCATTCAAAGAGCTCCATCTAGAGGACACTTCAATCGATAACTAGGCACGGCCACAAGCCTCTCAGCTCTAGGAGCCGTGAGCCCAAACACATCACTCATATCCAGCTCCCTCGGCTCCATCCCCTCCGGCAACTCCCACTCAAAGCAATGCAGCAAGTGCCCCACAGCCAGCTCCAGCGCATACAGTCCCAGCTGCATCCCGGGACACGACCGCCGTCCCGACCCGAACGGAATGAACTCAAAATCCATCCCCTTGAAATCCGGGGCTCCTTCCTTCAGGAACCTGGAGGGCTTGAAGTCCTCCGGGTCCTCCCACGAGGCCTTGTCCCGGCCAATCGCCCAGGCGTTGATCATAACACGCGATCTTGCCGGGACATAGCGGCCGGCCACGACACAATCGGCCGCGGTCTCGTGGAGGAGGAGCGGGATGGGCGGGTGGAGGCGGAGAGTCTCCTTGATCACACACTTGAGGTAGGTGAGCTTCTCGAGATCGGACTCTTGGAGCCTCCGGTTGAGGCCTACTACTTGTGTGAGCTCGTCTTGCACTTTCTTGAGATCCTCCGGGCTCTTCATGAGCTCCGCCATTGCCCACTCGATCGCGGACGCGACCGTTTCGGTCCCACCGAACATCACGTCCTGTAAATTCATATCAAATATGTAACAAAAATAAACATTACGTGAATTTATTTTAGGATATAACTAAAAATATGTAACATAGTTGACTAAAAAAACAGATTAATTTTTATCGTGGCCAATACGTAAACTTAGATAACATAGTTGTCTAATTAGTTTTGTTAATTGACATTCTTATAGTATATGAGGTCTATCTATAATTTCTGTTTTGCAAGAACAAAATAGTGATGCACATATACAATCATAAATTATCTGGGCAGAAACGTGGGGCAAGAGTTGAAATGACAGAAGTTTGATGAAAATTGATAACATTGATTTTGACTTTTAGATTGATAATTTCAAATATTTTTTTTAAAGTGGAGCAATAAATACATGGCATGTCAAAACATTGATTTTGACTTTTAGATCAATAATAATCTGTGAATACCAAAATTTTGCAAAAATCAATTGTAGTAATTTTTAGAATTTGTGACCAAAAAATTTAGGGGATAAAATCTTGGGTATGATGCATTCATCTGATTATGTCATGAAGATATTAGAATTTTTTTTTTTTGAAAAGTATGAAGATATTAGAATTAAATATTAGTTAATATAGTATACTTAGTTTGGACCTAAAATTAATTCCATATTTGCAAAAGTTGGTAATACCACCCAAAAAAATCGATATCAAGTCTAGTAAAATCAAAATTTTATTTTTAGAATTTGTGAAAACAAGAATGAACCTAAATAGGCATTAAATGACATTTAGAGAATAAAACCAATTTCAATGCAATGCATACTATGTCATGAATGCATTTACATTACAAGAAAGAACTTGAAATCAAATTAGAGTTGATCCCGGCACATAAATTATAACAAGTACGAGTTTTGAATTGCAGATTTTACATAATAAAATATATAGTTAACTGCAGACTGTTACACGCTTGATATTAAAATAAATCATATTTATTTTATACCATTTAAATTTAAAATTTGATGCGTAACAAAATTCATGCTAACAATATGTGAGTCTAGGTTATCATATACTTATATTATATACTTAATAAAAGATCATAGTGTACCAAATCCTGACCTAAAATTAAATTTTAATACATATAAAAATAAAAAAATTGTGACGTAAACAATTAAATTTATTGACGTACCATGATGATAGCCTTGATGTTGTCTCTAGTAAATTGAACCCCAAAATCTTTATCCAACGACCCATTTTCATTTTCACTGTAAAATGCCATCAACTCATCAACCATATCACCTTCACCATCATCTTTCACCTTCTTGTTCTTCCACTTCTCTATGTGCTCATCAATGACTTTGTCTATAAACCCATCCAGCGACCCACGCGCCGCCGCGAGCCGGCGGTTAAACTCCGCCGCGTGGACCCACCCGAGCCACGGTATAAAATCAGCAATATTAAAAGCCCCAAACAGCTTCGAAAACTCCTGCAAGATCTTCACAAACTCGTCCTGTCCCTCACAAGAGACCGATCCAAAAGCAGCCTTGTAGGTGATGTTCCTAGTCAACGCAAACACCAGCTCTCCGACGTTGACCGCCGTCCCGGCCCTCTCCGCCACCGCTCGGACGGCGGCGTCCACCTCCTCCCTCACCGACGCCCACGACTCGGCCCGCTTGCGGCTGAACACTTTGATCACGCATATCTTCCGCATCTGGCGCCAGAACGGGCCGTAGTTGGCGAACGCCATGTCGGCCCGGTCGTAGGTGAGGTAGATGATGGCCAGGTTCGCAGGACGGTTGGCGAACACGACGTCCTGCGCCTGGAGAACCTCCCTGGCCATCTCCGGAGTGGAGACTGCAACTACGTGCAGTTTCCCCATCCGGAGATGGAGGAGCCCACCGTAGGTCTTGGCCAGTTTGGCCAAGCCGCGGTGGGTGAGCTGGTCCATCATCGTCATGTTGCCAATGATTGGAAACCCTCTCGGCCCCGGAGGGTAGTGAGGGTTCCGGCTGAGTAGCCGGAACATGACGATGAGAACCAGCAAAAGAGGAACGAGATAGAACAACATGTCTAGGGAGAGGAAATGGAAATCCATAGTAAAAAAGATGGTGGTGATGGTGGTGGATGAGTTTGTATACATATATAGCATTTTAGACATAATTGATTCAATAGTTCTGGTTTTTATGGAAGAAAGAATATGCACATTGTTGGGTTGGGCAACAAATTAATGAGGATAAAGAAGAAAATCAACCTGAATTAATGGGTGGATTTTTACATTTTATTTGGACACTTCATTCTATAGTTTTTCGTGCTAATTTTCTTGATTTCTTTGGAAAAATCTTAAATATTTTTGTTTCCTTTGTATGGTTAATGTCATTATACATTTGTGTGATTACATTCATGTATAAAATCCATAATAGATTGAGGGACGATGAATTTAACCTTGTTGAATACATGACATGTGCTATGCTCGTGATAACATTTTTAACTTTCCAAAATAAAAATAAAAATCATACTACTACAGTGCTATGAATCATCTCACCATAATTATTTTATCAATGAAATTATTTTTGGTTTGAATTAGTTTAATATTGTGAAATGTGAATAATGGTACAAAATTCAATTTTTTTAGTTTTAACAATATTACAGAATTAACACATTGAGTTTTTAAAAGTCCAAGTTAGTACCATCTTACCCAAAAAAGAGTGTTAAGAACCATAAAGTGCCAAACGTTTTAAGTAGACCGATAATTATTTGTAATTTCTCTTTTAGAATATGTTAAGAAAATCTTAAAATTTGTATTCATTTATGATATTACGGAGGAGCCAGACATGAATTTTGCTTTTTTGTCAGCTTATACAATAGATCTTGTTTCCGTAGGTAGTTATATTTTGAAAATTAGGAACAAGTCCTATTGTTTTGGCTAATCCAAGGTAGTTCTTACTTCTTAGGATGCTTCAAAACTATAAATTTTAGTCTAGCCATCTTACATAGTTTCTAGTGGGCCTTTAGGATTAAAAAAGATGTTACATAAAATCATAAAAAAGAATCTCCAAACTTGGTCTCAGTCTAGGCCCATTTGGATAGTCCAAATGGGCTTCTCTCTTCTACTAATATGGGCTTGCAAATACATAGTCTCTTCAAATTATATAAATGTGTTGTTTTGAATCATTGGAGAGACTTTGTTGACTTTTTTCCTTAGTAGACCAAACTTAAGTCACATTTGGATTATAATATTAAAATATCTTATCCTTATTTACCATTATTTTATTCGAACCCAATAATAGTCCACACACCCATACATGTGGTCTCAAATCAACACCTAGATCTTTTAAAATTGCCACTCTCCACTCTACTCCACTCCACATGGACCTCATTCATTCACTTTCAGAGTTTGGTGTCTCTTTCTGAGTGCCCCCACCAAACAAAACCGCTCAACCATTTTTGAAGATTTCAAATTTTGAAATATTCAAATCCTAGTACTTTTTATAGTAATAGTTAAACTTGACACTTTAAAAAAATTAATCTATTGAATGTTGAAACCTCCCACATATTGTCCTTGTTTAAATTTGCTCTCGAGTATGTAAATATTGTTTTCTCATATATTAATGAAAATTGAAAATACTTAAGTTAATGTTTTAAAAGTAGTCAAATGTTAGTAAACCAAAAAAATATAATCTTCTTATGTGTTTAGGAATTTCACATTGAAAGATTGTAAGTTCGTTGTTACACTATATATTAGTTGGACTATTAACTTACTAGATAATCTTTTGAGTTGAAATCTACATAAACTTAGTATTAGATATGATTATGTTAGGACCTATTAACTCATTTACCCAACCTCCCTTCTTGGTCATGTGCACAATCTTTTATCTTTTTTAGCATACACACAATAAGAAATGTTAAAAAATCACACATTAAAAGATGAATGAGAGTGTAGATTATTTATCTTTTGAGTTTTTATATAAAATATACTAGTTAATACAGGATTGTTAGTACATATCCGACCTAAAATTTAATTGAGTATATATTATACAACCATATCCGTTTTTGTGGATTGCAACTCCTAGTGTAACTGGTACAACAACTACTTTATGAGTTGATTTAAGATAAATTTTACGTTCTATAGACTCTCTTATTCATATTATTCAGAAGTTGCCAAAATTGTTCGTGTAAATACTTAAATTTTTAGTCATAAATTTCAACATTATCACATATTTTGAGTCTCAAAAACAAAAATCTCAAGTTACATCGGTACAATTATTGCATGAACACACATAAACTTTAAAAGAATCAATGCAATAGCGTATAAAATGACAACAAATCTCAAACATGTTAACCTTATATTGATCAATATATTTTAAAAAGTAAAGTAATTTTACTAAAATAAAGACTACAAAGAATACTAACATTCTCATGCTGCAAAAATATCATACACTAACAAAGTGAACTAAACCAATCTCACTCAAAGCTACACTGAAATTAACTCTATATATTTTTCTAAACAATTAGACCTAAATCTAGTCTCAAAAACTCGCAACCATCTGAACCGAGCCGGATTCCGGTCCGACCGCATCCTTCCTCTTCCTCATCTCCATCACCTTCCGGTGGCTATTCGAGTGAACCTCCCTCGAAAATGTCGGGCTACAAGCCGGTCTATATTCCGGCAAAAGCCGACCGGACTTGAACCGGACCCCACAGGCATTACACAACGTCTTCGGACCCTGCGGTCCGGTTCTCCACTGAGGCGTCTTCTGAACGAGGCAGTGGCTACACCGCCTCGCAAACTGGCCTGTCTCGCCGTCCTCAACCGCCGGTTTCTTCCTATGCTTCTTTATAGCCGGTTCGGTCGAAACACCGGTTGAACCGGAAGAACACGAAGACGTTGAGGACGACGAGTCCGTGAACGAGTTGGTCCCGAGTGACCAGGCTCGGCCGGCCGGTCTCCGTCTCTTGGTTCTCGCTTTCACCGGAACTGGCAGCGGAAAATACGGGAAATTCACCGAACTGGGTCTCAATCCCGGTTCGGTCCGATTTTCGCTGCCGGCGGACGAAACCGGACAGAGAAGGGACGGTTCTGGTATAGAATCGTCCACAAATTGAGACAACCATTCAAGCTCAGCTATATCATCTTCCTGTAAAAATAAAATAAAAAATTAATAAGAGCTAATTTAACAGAAATGAATTTACAAAAACATCCAAAACTTTGAAAATAATTACCGGAACGACCAGCTCGTCGGAGAGAAAAGAATCAGAGTCGCCGGCGCCGGCGCCGGAACCCAACCCACCAAAATTCAAATTCTCATCCTCGTCGGTCACTTCTCGAGACGAAACAGAAACCAAATCTTTCTCTTCTTCTACTTCAACTTCAAATTCTCCACCGGAGAGGTCCAAAAGATCATCCACCGAGAAATCCTCCGTCGCCGGAGCACCGAAAACTCCGGCGACGCACCGGTAATCATCGAGCAAAACATGCTGTTGGGTCGCCTTTGCGGCGAGTTCACGGCGCAAACTTGATTTCAAAGCTCTTGCTTCCATGCAAAACTCCATAAATTCTATGTAAACCAAAAAGTCAAAACTGAAAATTTAACAAAATTTTTAAGTTTTAACTTTACCTAATATGGGAAGAAGAGGAGGTTGAAGAGAGAGAGGAGAGATGAGAATAATAGCAAGGAGAGGTGTAAGAGAAGAAGACTCAAGTTTTTGGGGATTCTTCTCTTATTTTTATTTTTGGTTATTTTATTTTTATTTGTTATGTCACTTTGTGACCCACACCTCTCCTTGCTATATGATAGTGTTTACAGTTGTGGAAAATTGGAAAATGGAATTGTATGTGAGATGGCAAAAGTAGACTATTCTTTTTAATTTTTGACCAAATTATTGTTTGGATTTATTCAATTACTATTCATAATTAGACAAATAGTGTCAATTGCAAATCATATCTAACAACACACATATCTTTAATTTACTAAAAAAAATTATAGGATGCTTTTCTAATATACTATAAATATTAAATTAGTTTATCTATCGAATCTCGATTTTATATCAACCCGAATAACCAAATTGAATACACTGAAATCCTTTTTCAGTCTTAAGAGGACAAATAATTGTCATGATTATACTTGAAGTTTAAAATGGTCTCATGGAGAACTATGTCAACCGCCCCTTACCACCATCTGGTGTGACATGATTCAACAACATTCACGATGGCTAATCTGATGTTGGCTCTAACAAAACTATCATCTTCGAAACCATTCTCCTTCTAGCAACCGCCTCATGTTTCCTTGTGCGCACACCAATTTAAAAAAATTACCGTGAATCTACACCAACGCTTTGTAAACTCTAACATCACATTAATTTGCTATCAAAACAAAAGTTCGTTATCTTAACGCAAAAGACCACAATTTATTATTTGTAAAGCCAAAAGATTGTCGCTGCTATGAAATTCAAGAGCAGTTGTAGAAATACGCTAACCGACTCTCAAAACGACAAAGAGAACGAGAAGGCAACAAAATCCCTGAACTCAAATGCACTAATGTTCTAACTTATTTTTTATGTTGGAATAAATTGTGCATCTTATTATTTATTGGTGTCATTTTTACTTGTCTTGATAATTTTTTATATACATTTTGTTCATGTTGAGTCAAGCTGTTTAAATGTTTTGAATTTTTTTTTGTCTCGGGCTCGAGTCTCTTTATCGGTTATATGTGATAAATTTGGATTTAAAAGGAGGGAAATACCTCATTTGTGGGTACTACTAGCCCAACTGATATAAAAAAAAAACTACAAAGAAAATAATACTAATAATAAAGTTGAATTTTAGTCTAATAAGCAATAAGTAATCTTAAAATTCTTTTGCATGTGAAATATTGATTTTCCAAAATGGCTTAATGACGTCATGTTGACAATTACTCTCGTGGGTGTCGTGTCCAAACCAATCAAAAGAAGCCACGTGTCGGCTCCAAACTTTGACTGTTACGGTCACAGCCACCTTTCAAGACAACATGTGCATTGTTTCGCGAACAACAAGACCATCAACAAACTTTTACTGAAGAAACCGCCATGATTTTCATTTTTATTGACTTTTTTCCTTCCAATTCTACCCCTCCCGTTTCTCGCTATTTACCAATAACATTGCTTTGCCGCGTTAATCTCGCCTCCTTTTCTGGTCCATTCCTTATCCTTGCTTTCTATTTTGAGAAACCACAAATCCCACTCTCTTCACAGCGCGTGCTCTTCACTTCCCCAACATCCGACGGGTGCGAAGGAGGCGGCGGTGAAATCGAAGGTGATGGTTGTGTAGTGATGTCACGGGTGGGAGAGGCGCGTGAGGTGAATCTTGTTGGCGTGCAATTATGGAAATAATAGTGAAGAGCACAGCTCAGTGCTCCACGTAAGCAAGCATGTCGGAGAGTATTGCATTATGGTGGCTGGCTAGGACTAGTAGTAGTTGCTTTTACCATATTACCCTTGAAAATAACAATTATTCTATATAGTTGAAAATAATTGCCTAGAAATATCATGTTGGCAATGATGTCAAATATTGATGTAATTAGTTAGTTGGCTTGGGTCCATTAAAATCTTTGATGTATGGTCTTCTTGGTTGACATTAGATGTATGTAACAATAGTGTACTTTTAACTAGGGTGGATAATTTAAATTTTAGATTAAATAAAGTAAATACTCGTTCTTTTTAGTAGATTGAAAAGATATAAATCAAAATTCGACTGGTTAGTGCAAAATTGGTCGGGTCGATGTTGGGGGTGGAGGGAATGTTAGGCGGGTTGGGACGCTTGACCCGTTTGTTGTGAAAGCTATGTCTATATGGGAAACGCTTTCTTGGATTATAGCTCGTGATTGGGATAATATTATTGTTGAGTCCTATTCGAGTATTGTAATTCATGCTATCAATACCGGGAGGGAGGATTCCAATGCCTTGAATCTTATTACAGGTGACATTTTGTTAGTTTCTTCTCAGTTTGCTAGTATCAGTTTTGAGTTTATTCGCCGGTCTGCGAAGCAAGCGGCTCATCGTTTAGCGAGATTGGTTGTTTCAGTGTCGGGTCCGGTAGGTTCGATTGGTTTCCAGGGGCCATTAGAATTTTCTGATGTTTTAGCTTTAGATTTTTTGAATTAATAAAAATATCTCTTTTACTCTTTAAAAAAAAAAAAACTCTCGAAAGAGGTTGTGAGTTATAAATTGACTTATAGTTTGACAAAGATAATAAATGACTTCGTGTGATGTGATCATAAAGAGTTATTGCGTCTATTTCATGACACGTGAATCCACTCAAATGTATATCAAATGCGTGCACTCACGAGTTTACGATTCTAAATTATCACAATATTGTTGTACGAGAGACTCGATCTCGAGATCACTCGATGGAAGGTTTAATGTACTAGCCACTTGGGCCGCAAGGTGTTAGATTGTAATTTATTATTTTAATTATATTCAAATAGTGTTTGGATTATAAATTTTATTTGGTAACATAGATTAATAAAATTCTTTTTTTGTTTGGTCATGAAAATTTGGATGGACTCATAATCACATTTTAATTATCAAGTCTTAATTGTCACTACATATTTAAATTTAAAATTCAACAAGAAATCAAATTAGCCGACCGTTGACAAGCCAAAACATTTCGAAACAAGAAAGGAACCAAAAAATGGCACAAAATGTGGAAAATAGGTAGTGACAAACGACATGGCTATCACTAACAAAACGACAGTCCAATATTGCCAGCAGCTTCGGTTTGGTGGAATTCCATATGTAATTAATGCCGCATTTGCACGGCAACAACTTTTATGGTAAAGTTGTTCCTTTCACTGTTTTTTCTTCACCATCTTTTAGCCAATAGGATTTTGACACGTTTGAAATTTACAAAAATTAGAAAACTTGATAGATATGATAATTTGGAATTCGAATTTTATAAACTTAACTCGTTACTCGTACCCGATCTAAAAGATGTGAGTTTGTGTAAGTTTATTAGATCTGATATGACTTGAAAAGTGTTCGAGTCTGCGCGCGCGCATGCAAATCAAATTTTGGACGCATGTGGATATTTGGATTGCAAATGTCAACTCTAAAATTAATGTATTGGTTGCTCACTTATGATGCGGATTTCGGTTGATATGAATAAATACTATTTTTTGAATCACCTGTTTGAAATGGTGGGGAGTTCGCTCTCTTAAGATCAGACGACTCATTTAATTAAACAATTCAAATGACATACTGCGTTATCAAATTCACTTTTAACATTGTAAACTACAACATAATTATGTATATATTATTTGTCAAGTCACAAACCCATGTTCTTGAAAGTTGATATAGTAATATTCGACTTGTTTGATAACACTATGCAATAGACAAAACGTCTTTAAATAATCATGTAAAAGTAATACATGTTTGTTAAATAAAAACATTAGCAGTCGATAAATGTGTTTTTAGGTCATAAAGCAAAACCAAACTAAATACGAAGTGACAACATATAAAGTGATGTCATGACTTTAAAGTTTTAACCATCTGGATGTGTGTTACCAAACAAGCCCTAAAGCTTTTATAGCTTATAATCCACAGCTACTTAATTATGATGATTAAGCAAGGTGCACTAAGAAATAAGCAAAACAACTATAAAATGGCCATTTGGCCCTCCAAAAAGGACCAAAACCATTATGTTTCAATGTCAATTATTTAAAGTTAAAACTTTATTTAATCCATGCACTATAAGATAAAGTGGCCTGCCCAGCTACTGTCACACATCAACCATATCCTAACTACTTTTATTTTTCATCACATAAAATAATTATATATAAATTAACAGAATTATAAATTAAAAATCCCTTTATCCAAAATATGGTATAAAATGCCGAGGCAATATACGTGACGATTCCCAAAACAAATGTTCGTGGTTTTGGGTTGAAAAAATTAGTAACTACGATATATTTACTTTTGTATGCTCGTGATCATATGTTATAACAAAAATCAAATAATACTAACTTATTATACATTTGATAATACATGCATAAATAACTTTATGATATTATTTATTTTTAGACAAAAAATTCAAGAAACCGGAATACTTGTTTTGGGTCAATTACATTTTTTTAAGAAAATCAAGACACTCATTTCATTAAAGAAGAAATATAATACGATGGATTGATCTCATTATTTAACCGTGCAAAATTTGTTGACCTCATATTTTAAGTTTTTCGAACTCACTTCGAAGCTTCATTTAAATTGAAAATATTATGCCTTTTTTATGGTTTCTATCAAGAGAAAGGAAACATTTTTTTCATCTTAATATATAAATTGTGTACCTAACCTATCAATTTAAACTCAACTACTGGATAAATTAGGTTGGATTTGACTGGAAATTTTCAAAATACACAAGGTTTCTGAAAATGACATTACATAGCCTGCAGAAATTTTGTCCATTATATCAAACAAATTGCAAGAAAAGATACTAATATTATATGAGATTGTCAATTTGTCATTGAAAATCCCTAATAAGATGACTATTTTCACTAACACCACTTTGAGTATGAACCAACCATTTAGATTTGAAATGACGGATACTTGATATTTGACCTGAAATTTTATAGGTTTAGATCACATCAAACGAATCTGACAAACTTTCAAGTCGAATAGGACAAACTTGCACATTTAGATGTAAAACTCGAAACCCGCAATTGAAACCTCATCATGGTCGCATTCGAATTAAATATTTATAACATGAAGTCGAGAAAATTCACGAAAAATCATAATCACCACCTCTAATTACAAGTTTGCAACTCTAGGTTGAGGTGTTAGATCTGACATTGACGTCTATCATGACACGCAATACCACAAAAGGATTATGAATAACTAACTTTAAATTTTGTCACCTTTTCGTCAATAAGAATAGTATTCACTCTCTCGTCGCATGTTACACATGACCACTAATTATATGATAATCAAATTTCATTCTATATAGTTATATTTATTTAAGAAAAATGAGAATCTTAACCAATTAATTTTTGACGTGGGCTAAACCGCTAATAAGCTGATGTCAAATAATTAAAAAATCTGAATCCAGTTGGTCGTTTTGCTCCCACAAATTTACTTAGGTGTGTTTTGCTCATATTCCTTATTTACTTTATTTAATTTCTCCCGTCATTTGTTTCTCATTCATCCAGATCAAAACCAGCAATTTGAAACCAAATCTGTGGACACCCAAAATTGAATTTGTATTCTTCGAGTTTGTGTCGCATATAATTTTTGGATTGGATGAGCTCGGGTTCACCATGAAAAATTGTAGGTCGAGTCAGGCAACAAACAAGAACCCACACTTCTCGCGGGTCAAATTAACGTCAAACAAAAAAAACATTCAAAACCTGAATTGCCAGCTCTGCGCACCACATAAATGATTAATCCATTTAACCATCACTTACTCTGCTGCTCTCTTGCAACATTTTCAACAAGTTTCATTTTTTTGCAAAGTGAATTACATACCAAGAATTAGGGTTTTGAAAAACCCATCAACAAATATATGAAGAAAATGATCTGATAAATTATTCAGCAAATCCAGTCTATGCATAAAAGCTACCACATGACAGTTCTCACCACAACTGGTACTCTCACAACATGCACATCATTTTCCCAAAACACATTACCAAAACTGTATCTTCCATTAACATTCATCAGGGATACAAAAGTTACCTTAAATTTCAGCTTCTTGACCGTAGAATTAAACGACAAGACCGCCGGCTCAACCCTCACTTCAGTTCCCGGGGGAGCTTGAACACGAGCAGCGTAAACAGATTTCTCTGGACCCACATTCGTGACGGTTCTTGATATGCTCAAGCTCCGTTTCAGCTCGGGAATGCTGATGGAAGGCAAATTCATGTTGAGAAGGTATTTGGCGTGTTTGGTTGGCGAATGGCACGAGGTGCGTGCCTTAGTCATCAAGCTGATTGCAGTGTTGTTGTAGCCCATGGAGCATAGGAAATGGACATAGTCTGAGACTTCCATGTCGAATATGAGACCGGGATCTATAGCTTTGTTGGGATCAACGTGCCCGCCTCCATAGTCGAACGGGTCAGCTTGCTTCTGGGGAGCTCCCTCTGCCCCAATGCTTAGACCATATTCGTCCTGCAAAGAAGCTGATGAAAAACAATTGGAGTCAGTTACGTAGAGAAATATTGTAAAATTGAAATGTCAATACAAGTTACAGAGACGAACAAGCACGATTTGAGCGTGTTTGAGCTGGATAATCCAATACGTTTATTAATCGTGCCATGTGAGACACGCATGAAAGGTTTACACGACTAATTTGCTTCCATCTCATCTTCTTTTTCTCACTCATAATCCTATACCTACCCATTGTGCCTACGGTATGAGAGTGTAAGAGGAAAAGGTGAATATTGTCAATTGCAACTTACCTTATCTCTCGTTTGAGACAAAGACAACACAAGCATAACACGCCAGCACAATTGTTAAAATTGTCATGTTCGTGTTCAACACTATTTGAGCACGATTAATAAGCGTATCGTGTTTGTGTTTACCCATATAACATATATTCAACCTTAAACACCACGAATTGTTAGCTCTAACAAGTTACTTATTCGGTTATTTGTTCCTCACCTGTTGTGACAAGTGCAGATTTCATTGCAGCAGGACTCCATGTTGGATGGATAGCTTTAAGAAGAGCTATGATACCCGATATGTGGGGACAAGACATGGAGGTGCCGGATTCAATCCTGAAGTTAAGAGGAGATTGTTTATTTCGAGTCCCAGATACACCCGAGGAAGCAGGGGACCAAGAGGCCAAGATATTGACACCAGGAGCAGCAATGTCGGGCTGGACAAAACATTTAAACCTGTCATCAGAAATTCAAGAAGAAAAAGAAAAACAGCTTGGTGTGTGAGGCTCCAGCCATTTATGTCTACAGTCTTTACAGTGTTTTTGCCGAGAGACTGTTAGTCTCATTCGAACTCGTGACCTCAAGGTCACAACGTATTCAAATTTTCAAATGCAGATAAATGCAAAACAGTACTCCACTAATACTTTTGTTTTTCTAAATAGTGAGCAAATACCTTCAGCACAGAGGGAGAAATGGAACTGGGTC
The DNA here is from genome assembly GCA_036897485.1 of Pelargonium nanum. Taxonomy (NCBI): domain Eukaryota; kingdom Viridiplantae; phylum Streptophyta; class Magnoliopsida; order Geraniales; family Geraniaceae; genus Pelargonium; species Pelargonium nanum. Next base: position 6,811 of record JAYMTF010001867.1, on the reverse strand, counting down.
CTCGAGAAGAGAAGAACGCCACTTCTGGGGATATCTGTTGCCCAATAGTTGTCCTCGTATGGCTAAACTTGAGTACCGGGTTTCTGTTGAACATATCTCATTAGGAAATTGTGGATAAAATGTTTTCACACTCATTGGACTAACATTTTTTATATATTTAGTCGCTAAACTTTTCAAGAAATGGTCTAAACTCTAAAGGATATTATAGTTTTGCACCTCTATGACGATTACGGTGTAAAAACTTCAAACCTTTTCAGATTCTGACAGTGCAATTAGAAGTGTTTTCTTGTTCTTTTTCCTGCTAATTTCTCTAACTTACTTCTATTTCTAATTAAGTTAGCCCAAGCACTCATTTCTCTATAGATCATCATGATGTCTTTTTCTTATTTTCAAACTTTTGCTCTAGCATAAGCAACTTGCCTCAAATTATAGCATACAAAAGAAAAAAGTAATTTAGCAAGAAAAAAAAGGTTTGGGCACCAGAATATTACCTGGTCGACTCAATGTACGTGAGCAGAGACGTTGCCATCGTAAAGTCCACTTGCACCGAAGGAAGGACAGCCGAGGATATGCTAATATCCTTTGTGGGAAACTGCGCAAACACGAGACCAGCCCCATGTACTTTCTTCACAGTTTCAGTAGCAACAGTAGCTGACCTTTGCGATCGAGATTGGAAACAAAGAATCACTTTTCCTCTTGCTAGAGTCGCGTTCAGAGTTCCTAACTCGCAACTTCTGTAAAGTACACAATGCACTGTGAGATATGATTTCTGAATCTAAGACATAGAGTTCTCATGCTGACAAAACTCCGACCCAATTAATTTTTTAGTCTGGTTGGACGGGTTATTCATAGAAATAATTTGGATCGAGCCAAGCAAACCCACACCTCTTGTGGTACAGGTACAGGTTCAGGTAAGGTCTTTTCAATCTGATACCAAAACCCGAATTGTCAACTGTACTATAAAATAGAGGTATTTTACCTTGCACTGCCTTCACCGGCATCACTAGATGCAATGTCTTCTCCGTATACAATTGGGTAAAACTTATTCAATTTCTTTCCTGTATATAAAGCCTGACCCTGTATGAGAAGACAAAACTCATTTCTAGGTCTGCACAGCTTAATGTAATTAACACTTACGCATGATAATTTACAACAACAACAACAAAAAGAAAAGAAAATGTGAATTGTTCCATGTCATCTAAAGCTAATATATATTTAAAACTCCAAAAAAACAAAATGTATATAGTGTCTAAACAATGCCCGCAAACACATAATTAACATAAGGAATTTTTCACTATTAGCAACTAACCTTAAGTTTAGTCACCTCATTTTTTTAGCAACTCTGTTAACTCTTTAAGATAAGAAAGACTGTTCTACCCCTTATATACTCTTAAAATTTCAACTCATTCTGTCAAATAAAAAAAACTTGGATTTTCATACAACGATTGAATGAACGAGAAAAAAATGAGTAGTGGGAAATTAATAAAAAAAAATACGAAGGGTAAAATTAGATTTTCATACAGTTAATGGTCACAGGGTCAAGACCTGTGACGAGAGAGTGAATATTCCGTTAAAACTAACCAATGGTATGGAGTGACTAATCTTAAGGTCAGTTAAGTGTAGTAGAAAATTCTTTAGGTTAGTTATGTGATTGTGGGCAATATTATGAGTTAATTATTCATAATTACCCATACATACATACATACATATATATAAGAAACAATAAAATACTATGAGGAGAAGGATCTTGGGAGTACCGCAAGAGTTTGATTGTTCCCCAAGGTAATCAAAGTCGGGAAACCTCTGTCAATGGTGCTTGCTGCAACGGTTATAATCCATGGAGCTGTATTTACGACTGTTTGAGGGAAAGGTCCAGAATTTCCTGCAGAACACACTACCGATATCCCTTTAGCTACTGCATGAAAGGAACCAATAGCCATAACATCGTCGACATAAGGTTCTAGCGGAGGTGATGACCCGAGAGATATAGAAAGCACATCAACGCCATCAAAGATCGCATCATCAAAAGCAGCTAGAAGGTCAGCTGAACTGCAACCACCAGTGGACCAACAAACTTTATAAACAGCTATTGAAGCTGATGGTGCGCCTCCTCTTGCCCGTCCTCGAGCTAACCCCATAAAGCTCGCATTTCCAACTAGAGAGCCAGAAGCAGTGGATGATGTGTGAGTACCATGGCCAACAGCATCACGGGGCGATAAGAATTCAACCTCTCCACTGGTATTTAGCTTTCCAAATTCAGCTTCGTATCCTTTGATATACCAACGTGCGCCAATAATTTTCCTGCACCAAAAGTGTCCGACATTTTAAACGTCAAGGCCATAACCAAATTTAGCAAATTTCAACACTGGTAATGTTTTAATGAATGGGAAGATCGATAAATAGTGAAGCAAGCAATTCATGTTTTTAGCAAAGTTAGGAAGGGGAGTGTGAGATTCTATAAGATTGAGTAGAAGTTTGAAACTCTCCTCTTAACTCATTTGACCATTTCCTTGCGGTTGTGTAGCTGCAAGTTACCGTGACATAGTACCTAAGATGATCTTTTTCTAGAGCTGGCAATTCAGGTTGGATTTTGCACATAAACTATGCAGGTGGGTGTGGGTCTGTTCGACCCGATCCGTAAATTTTGTATGGCAAGGCCGGCTCGCAAATTAATCGGGTCCATTTTAATTTTTATGTTAACTTAACCCACAAAAATACAGGTCGGATTCCGGGTTTCTGTGGTTCTGGTCCAAAATGCCAGCTCTACTTCTTTTCCGGAAGGAAGGTAACTAAGATGGCCACATACAACCTCGGCTTGAGAACAAATATTGAAATTCTAATTGGAGTCGAGGGATTAGTTAATTGTAATGTAAACCAACCAACAGAGGAGCCAAAAAATGTTCTTGAGTTCTACAAACGCTATATAATCTGGATTCTGGACTGAGAACTTGATCATGTATGAAAATTTTAAGATCTTGAAAACCACAGATGAATTTGATAAACGAAATTAGCAAGAAATGTTCTGTTAGAGAGCTAGTAACTTCCCGATAATGGTTCTTCACGCGTATCCCCAGAACAAAATGCAAGGAAACACAATAACATTATGACAAGTCCAAAAGGGGGTGCATAGGGTGTTGAAATTCCCCAAAAATAGATCATGTAGAAATATCGGTGCTCTTACATAGTAGATTTAATCAGCAAACATATACGAAAGCATATAATCAGATACCGTGTGTGCATTATAAGATTATGAACTAAATCAACCTATTGCAGGTGGAGCGACTGAATCCTTCTCCTTCCTGACACGTTCCTTTCCAAGTCGATGGAATCTCTCCCATATCCTCGTCATTGAAGCTTTCAGACTCGGGCCATATTCCTGGAAAACATAGAGCAAACACTTAAAACAAGCAAGATACTAAAAACTACAAACATCCTCGTCATTTATTCACCGACCAGTATCCATAATGCCAATAATAGACCCGACGCCTGATTGACTCTTCGAAAGAATTCCATCCACCATACGAGGTTTAACTCGCAGAAAATCCCAGCTTCTAGTGGTGTGAAGACGATGAATTTTGTTCCGAACTACACGAACAACTCCAGGAGAATCTGCATTAGTTAATAAGTAAAGAGACATAATCAGCTCAAAATTATTTTAAACTTGCGAGTAAACACATGTATACAAACAGAGTTCACATTTCACATTTCAAAAATGTTATGTCACCTGCAATAAGCTTGGCTTGAGATTGAGTTAAGGCTGCGGCAAACCCTGAAAAGCCATGCTTGTAGCTGTACAGAATCGATTCTGCTGCAGCTTCTTTGCTGTCATATAGCAAACGCAAGCTATTACTTCATATAAATATATACAATGGCTCGTTAATGAGTAACAAAACATCAAACTCATACCCAATGGCCAGTGTGAGTGAATTTCCAAAAATATACATAGCATCAAAACAAAACACAGAAACTGAACTTACAATTTAAATGTTTATATTGCTATAGAGCACCAAATCATTCACCCAAATAAGTAAAAGCTGAACTCAAGACTTGGCATGTAGATAGCAACAAAAAGATATGGACCCAGGTAATGAATCCTTCCAATTAGAACTTTTGTTGAGGAATGGGAATGAAATTCTCATTGCTCGTAATAACTTCGTGTTTGGATTATTATTTTTTTGGGTCATGAAAATGGCTCTGGAATGGAATCTCGGTTCCATTCGCATTCTCATTCTCATTCAAAAAAATGTAATCCAAGCGCTACATGAAATGCTCACACTGATACAGAGTACCAACTAATTCAAACACACACACACACACAAAGCTGGTCTCGAGACTTGATATATAAGCACAAATATAGAGAGAGAGCCAGAAAATAAAACCTTCCAAGAACATTGGAGAGAACAAAATGGTGGGACTCCTGGACAAGCTGGGGCTCTTCATGGCCCCAATGTCCCATATAAACAATGTAAACCTGCAAAACCCAAAACCCAAATCATCATTCAAGGCACAACCCCACCTAGACATTTCATCGAACACATGGCGTGCAACAACCCAGGAAGAAAAAAAAAAAAAAACCCAACAACAAGCTCACATTGCTTGAAGCCAAACACACCAAACTGAATCCGCAGCACTGAAGCATCCCAAGAACAAAAACGACCCACGAAGAAGAAGAAGCCATGAGAGAGCAAGACCTGAGACTGCGATGAGAGACAACAAAAGACTCAATTTTTTTTGGCCTATTTAAGTAAAAATCGGAAATGGGTATGTGGGTGGGGACCAAGAGGCATTACCTGAAGCTCCACTACGATGGAAGCTGTACAAGACAGTGTTGTAGTAATCAAGCTTTTAGTAATGGTGGATTGGTGCGCCATAAGAAACGACCGGTAGGATCGTGGAGGATTGAAATTGGAGAGGACTGTGAAGACAAAAGAAGAAGATGCGAAATGGATTGGGAATGGAGAGATTTGGGAAGATGGGTTTTTTGTCGGTTATAGAATAATCGTGAAAAATGGACATTGATTGAACTGTTTTGCGCGGGAACAGTAACGGACACATTCGTTGACGCCGTTGACTGCAATAGAAGTATTTTTTTAATCCAATCCCAAAAAATAATGGTACATTTCTTTTTATTTATTTTTTTGTAAAATTTATATTATATTATCTCCAATGTAAGAAAATCACATGCTTTTATGGGACAGTGTTATGCCAGCTTTGCCACTTGGTGAAAAGAATTAAGGCTGATAAAAAGTTGTAAAAAAATTATACTTTCTTTGTCCTAAAATAATTGTCGTGTATTTTTATCTCGAAATGAGGATTGTTAATAATATTTCTATAATAAGTTAGTTCATTCGTCTCAAAATTAGTGTCGGCTTTCATTTTTTATAAAACTAGGTATGTTTGAAATAACAATAATATTCATATTATAAACTATTAGTTAGTATTCCTTAAGTTTGTTTACAACACATGTTAACAAAAAAACGATAATAAATATACAATACTAACTTATGATTGATTTTTCTCAAAATGAAAATCAATACACTTACTTTGAGACATGAAGTGGAGTTAATGTCTTCTGAGTTTGTTATTACGTGTCGATGATATATTCGAGAAAATGTACAATTCATCTAAAAATGAAACTCATGCAAGGTTTTGAATATAAAAAATTGGTTTGAAAATTAAAATGGTGATTAGGAATGAAAATGAGTTTCTCATATACTAGCCCAACTAACACCTCGCATTTGACTTAATCAACTAGCCTAACTAGTTGACACAGGAACTGCCTAATTTATCAAGGGACGCGTTAAAAAAATAAAAATATATCAAAATAAACTTAAACGGTCATATAAAATTATTTACCGGATACCTTCTTCCACGACTCGAGTGTGGAGAAAAATATCTACACGTCGAGAAAAGTGCCGATTTAAATAGCCAACACCTCTCTTCCGGCTTAGGAATAAATTGTAAACTAACTGGACATAGTTATTTTTTTTTATTGTTTTTTAATTGCTGTGGAGATACTATAGTAAAAAGTTAGGGCTAATTTAAAAACAAAAAGCATATTTTATAATAAAAAATTCAATGGGTAGAATATATCGTGATGAAATTTTTTACTTGGTCGGTAAATTCACATGAATCCACGTATTTAAAACGTATAGTCCAACCAAATTCGAGTATAAAAGTGATTGTATATTTTTAGAACAGAATTTAGTGATTGGTGATTCGATCATCACATCAGATGTCCAACTATTTCAAATTCAAACAAAAACAAAGCAACAATTTGATAAGTTTGAAGAGAAATGCGTTTCTTGAAACTCAAGCTTGAGATCAAATGTTAAACTATAACAATTTCTATCTGTTCTACTCGCTCTTCAGTGACTTTCGTTTTCTTTTAACATTCCTCACATTTTAATCATTTTTAATGGTACCTTAACTTTGAGATGAAAGAAAGTGTTGAGTGGGTGTGAGTAGGTGAGGTAGGTTTTGGACACAACATTACATAGACATCACAAGTGAACATTATGACCATACTCTCATTTACTTTTGTTGTACAAGCTACCACTACAAAAATCTTCACCCATTACCACAACAATCATTTTAAATGTACATACATTTTCTTTATTTTATTACTCTTTATTTTGATGTTGCCTTTTATAGGTGACGTTAACTTCAAGCCTTTTAACTTTTGAATTACTTGCAATACTCATGATTACATTAAACTAGGCATATTATGATTTGTTGTTAACTTAAAGGGCAAATTGCGGATAACCCCTATGGGGTTATCACTTAAAGCAAAAAACACATTATGGTTCAC
>JAYMTF010001866.1:0-20922 GCA_036897485.1 Pelargonium nanum | reverse complement strand
TTAATTAACGGGAATGAGAATAGAGAATGCAAAACCTGGCCCAGCCAGCACCCGTTGCCATTTCCAAAAATTTGTTAAAGGAAGAAAAGAGGGGAACAGTGATAAACACTTTTTCTACAACAAGACGACAAATTTAGTTTTAGTACTTTAGCTCAATACTACGTAGTATAAAATCAATTAATATAAATATATACCAGTCGACGGTCCTCATTTTACTTTTTTTTTGTTTTTTTTTTTATGTTTAGAACCATGAGATATCTTAAATGGATTATTAGACGTTTTGTTTGACCGGGCTGATTAACTTATCGGTTTTGATAGCCCGGTAGCATGACCGGTTCGACCGGTCGATTTTTAAGGGACTTTTCTTTTTCTAATACTAGATTCCCGCCAATACGAAACTCGCCCTTCCGCCTCGTCAATCTCAGAATCACCGGAACTATTATTTTCCGGGAAAATATTTTCCTACAATCCAAACACCTCGTCACACTTCATTCTAGGTTTCCATTTTGCTTCAGCGAGGTCCAGAATCTCTGCGTTTTCTTCGAAACCCTAATTTCCGCGAAAATTAGGGTTTATCGAAACAATGTCAGAACTGAGCTCCAGACACCATGCGCTGATTCAAGCCTTGCTCTCTCGTGGCCCACTCAACAAGGAAGACTTCGAAAAAATCTTCGAAGGCGTCACCGGCAAGAATCCAGGTCCGGTTCTCAGTTTTTTCCCCTCTTAGAATTAAGATTTGTGGGTAATTTGACTTGTTTGGTCTCTCAGAAACCTCGAGAAAATTAGAGAAAGAATAATGATATTTATTCATTTATTTATGATACAGGTGGTCATCGACAGCTTTTCAATGATTATCTTCTGAAGATAAACAAACAACTTTCTTATGTTCAGTTTGAGTTACGGGCCTGCCGAAATCAGTACGATGGCGGGGTGTTTTATGGGGTGGTCAATAATGTTTGTGATGAACAATCAAAGCTTGGAACAAAATATTCAGTTCCCCAAATTGCTTTCTACAAGGGAATTGTAAGTTTCAATGCCAATTTATTAAGTATTTTCACTGATTATTTAGAGAGCTTTGTTTATTACCGTATTGCCATATCGAATTGATAGAATAAAAGGCTAGTATGCTATTTGGCCAGTAAAGAAATTTTTCATGGCACTTTCACAATTATAATACAAATATGAAGATTGTAACATGGCATGTGGAAATGGACATAGGTGTTGCCTTTATGTAGTTAGGACTCGTTGATCTTGAGAAGGAGATGTTACAGTCTGGATGTATGTTGTTCTGTTTACAGCTGGTGTTTAACTTTACGGGTGAGAACTTGTTATGATTCTATATCATACAGAGTTATGACTTTATATTGCTGGTGGTATGTTCTGCACAAAAGACAGGACTTTATGCTTCTTGAACTATTGTGTAAGAGTTCAACATGTGTATAAAACAAGCTTTGCTTCAATATGGACGTTGGGATACTAAGTGAGAAGACAAGAAATAGGAAGAAACCAATGTTTTGATTGAGTACCTAGGGCTAGGGGACTAGATGATGAGAAGTCATTTGTTGATTTTAGATGCCTTGCTAATACATGATTTATTATTTGGGAAATCTTCATTATTAGTGAATTTCCATGTGTAGTTGGTGGCACAGACTGCTACAAGACTTGGTTGATTAATACAAGGTAAGCAAAAGAAATTTCACAAAAACAGAGATATGCTTAACAAGTATTCATCTGAAGGAACAAACCGCACTAATAATCTCCCATGGTGTACTTCACTTATAACACTATTAACACAGTTGTGAAGTTTATACTATAGTATGTGGAAATAGACGTGGGTATTGCCTTTTGGCACACATGATGCATTGGTCATGGGAATGCCAAGGAACTTTGACAAATATCATAATCATTGTATATACAATGATTATTTTACAGTGGAAGTCTGTCATTACTGGTGTTAATGAATGTGTTAGCATTTTGGATCATACATCGTTGCACAATTATAAAGTTGGGGGGTTATCTCCATAGCCAAAAAGACATTATAACCTATACTTGTTGGACTGTTCTGCAAGTATTCAAGAATGTGTGGGAAAGCTTGAATCACGATTCACGATGTAGGGATAGAGAAGTGGGAAGATGAGAAATCATTGCATTCATGACAGATGTTGGCATTTCCTGTAAAGAACTAAATTATGGGAAGTGGGAACTTTACTTTTGATTTAGAAGCCCTAATTGATATATAAAAGAAAATTTACTCCACAAGTTTATGGTTTGATGGGGTATAGGCTTAAGAAAGAAATGATTTAGGTTCTGCAAGTCTATAATGAGAGATGATACAGTAGTGCATCTTTTTGTGGAAAATGTCTAGATTGAGCAAATTTGCATACTTTAAAATCTTTTTCTTCTGTAGGGCTGCGTTTGGAATCTTTGGATTATAATTTTTGGAATGGGAATTAAGAATGGGAGTGAGAATGAGATTTCTTCCCAAAGCTATTCTCATGACCAAAAAGTCCTAATACAAATATGATGAATTGGAATCTCATTCCCATTCCGATTGTTGATTCCCATTTCTGAACAATTTTTTTAATAATCCAAACGCTAACTAGGTGTATTGTTTTTCTGTATGTGTCTCTTTTTAACACTTTTCATTACTTTTTGGTGACATGCAGACTAGGACTGCAGCACTACTATGCTTGATTTGTGTGGTGTGCTGGCATTTGTGAGGAAATTTATGAATTATGTTTGACACTGTACAAGTTTTTTGTTTCTTGTTGTGAACACATATCACTTTGGAGCTAGCTAATGTGTTTTGTGTGTGGTTTTAAGACTTCACCAGTCATTCCAATTTCTTTTGTCTTTACTTTGCCTATTATGATGTTTTTCTCAATTTGTTATGCTTATATAGTAATATATGCCAAGCCACTTTCTGTTTTATCTAAATCAATATTTGGTTTTAGAAACAGCAAATTTATTATCTTGTCTGGTATTGAATATCAGATAGAAGCCATTGTGCAAGATTCATCTGGTAAGGGTTGCATAACCAACATTGATGCTCTCAACATTCAATTGGAAAATCAGGTTTGATGATTTCTTTGTCACATACATACTCTTGTGATATTGAGTTTATTTCTGATAGATCATATACAACCAATATGAGCTAGTAAGCTATTAAACTTGGTAATATCTACATTTAAATAAAATAGATGTTCATTTGTAAGAAGCAAATTCAAAGATTTTGTTACTTACAATTATGAAAACGTTACAGGCAAATTGTATCTCAAAATTCAACTTTCCTTGGTGACATAATTTAATTGAGTAATGATATATATAATATTTTTTCTTTAGTCACAACTGTATTCTTTTAAGAACTTCTAGAAACAGCTAGATCCAACCTTCATATGTTTTCAGTCAATTTTATCCGTAAAGGAAGTTCTTTGTATCATGAGTACTTAGCAGAAGTAGTGGGAAACGTCTGTCCATGTTGCCACCTTATTTCTAATTCATACACATTTGGCTTTCATTGCAAGGTTTGATATCATGCATCTATCCTCTTATGTTTGACTGGTCTTGTGGTCTATTAGACAGCTACGGCATCACAATCACAGGATGCTCCACTTTCTGTCCCAGCTGCATTCCGTAATTTCTCAATGTCTCAGAAAGACAAAACTCTTGCTGAACTTGTCAAGGATCAATGGCTTTGTTCCACCCCAGATGGTAACATCGGACTTGGTGTTAGATCTTTTCTTGATCTGCGAAGTTGGTTTCGTAGTAATGATATTGCCTCATGTGAAGTATGCAATGAAGCTGGAGTTAAGGTTGTGTCCAATATTTGCTTTGCTACACCAGTTAATACTGCCTTTTCTGTTCTCTATTTGTCTAGTGTTTTATATCTTGCTGCTGTTTAGTCTTGCTATGATGTATAAGTCCAGTTGGAGGTTGTGAATCGGTCTCAGAAGGTTTTATCTATCTGTCTATATATATATATGTGTGTGTGAGTGCGTGTGTGCGCACACACATTCTTTTTTAGAAACCACGTGGTTGGTGGAAGCTTTTGGATAGGTCGTTGGTGGGAGGATCTCAATATTAACATTTCCTTGCATGTGTACTATATAAAATACTCATTCATATCTGGCCATTTCCCTTTCTATAATGATAAAAATGCTTAGATGTCGGGTATCTCATGACTCCCGACAAATTACAAGAGTTGTATTGAATCTTAGTTAATCTCATTCTATATTTTCCTTGGCATGTTTTTTGTAGTTCCCTTTGAATCTAATATTTTGGTCTCAATACATGTAACAGGCAGAGTTGTGCCAAAATGAAGGGTGTACAGTCCGAATTCACCAGTACTGCCTAAAGAAGAAATTTTCTCAAAGAAGGGTATTGATCTTGATGCTTTCACCTCACATTTTCAATATAGTTTAACGAACCGTATAATATGCTAATATAACGAGTTGCAGGCTGAAAAAGTGTGCCCTTCTTGTGGTACTCAATGGCCCTATGAAGCCGCAAAATCAGAAGCTGTGGAGGAAGAGGATGAATCCAGTGAGGCCGTCCAAAGCCAGCAGCCGCCTTCAGGATCCAGCAGGAAGAAGCGGAAAGCTAGCAGAGTTGCCTATGCTGAGGCCATAAGATCTAATCCATCTCAACCTTCTTCCCAACCCAATACGAGAAGAGTGACTCGAAGCTCTGCCCATCCGAGGTAGAGGAATGATGGGCATGCTGTTACGAGAGAAACTTACAGAAAGTAAGAGGTATATTTTGATTCGGATCAAATTCCATTTCTTGAAACTTCAGAAGAAAAACACATATATCTCCAGTCGCCTGGACTGATCGTAATGTGAGATTTTGCAAATTCCTTGTATCCTATGTCCGTACTACTACTAACATGGATACTTGAAGGTGGGTGTATATTTTAGTTAGCTCTGCGACTAGCTTCAACTTGAGGTAACAGCACCAAATTTTTTGTAAGTCACTGTGTCATTTTACTAGTTTGAGATAGCTGCATAAATAGAAATGAAAAGCAATATCTAGATTTGGCTCATACTTGTTTGTTGCTCGAGCAATAATAGCTCTGAAAATGTCTCAAGTGGAGTGGGTGATAGGTCGTTTTCTATGTGACTTATGTTTTGATTCATATGCTATGCATGTTGGTTTTCAGAGAATTTGATTGCTTTTACTCACTTCTGGACTTGAAATTCCATCTGCTTTTTTGGATTGCGGTTTTGGTTTATTATCTGATAGAGACTATTAGACTTATGCATGTTCATTGAGATTTGGGTTTCCTTCTTTTTAGGCTGAATTTTTGAATGTTCCAACTTTTTATCACGTTCCTCTTCTCCTGTGTCACTTTTTGTCCTTTTGGTTTTCAATCTAAAAGCTCTTGTTTTGTTATCTATATATCACATTAGCTCTTGCTTTAACCATTTTTGTGTTTGAGGGTTTGTGAGAGTTGAGTTTTGCTGTCCCCAGGTTATGGTCTCAGGTCAAGTTTCTTTTCCTTTTTTCATCACTGTCAAGAAATGAATATAATAGAGTTCTTCTCTTGCTTTGTTATCTTCACAGTTGAATTAATATTTTTTTTTTCTGTTGTTGGTGTTCATGATGGAACCAGGATTGTATTGTGGTTTTAATTACTAGATATCTTCATGTCTTTTCTAGAGTTGCAATGTAAAAATGTAAAGGAGTATGATGCAAAATGTAAAAATTTGAGACACATGGAATCGGATGGAGAAAGTTCCTATAAAATTGACAATATTTGTGATGTTGTCAAGGATTTACACTCGAGAATCAGAGTTGCAATTCACAAGATCAACTCGATATCAAATAGAATCGTGGAATTACAGGACCTCAGCCACAACTGGAGGAGTTGATTCAAGGGTATATTTCTTTGCGAGCGTTTTCAATCAAGTTTGGTCGAGTTTTTTAGTCAGTTGAATAATTTTCGAGGTCTTCTGCGAAGCTGTACTAGGAACTTGAAAAGATTATGTGAGACGCAAAGAGTAAGCACGATCAACTGAAATCTCAATCAATAGGATTAAGAGATAACATTGGTTTAGAGTCACAATCTTGTAGCATATGAGATTCAAATAGGGAAGAAGGCATATTTGTACATTAAGAGCATATGGTTGGACATGTTTCATGTTTGTGGTCAACAGAAGCAACAAAAAAAGAAAAAATTATGTTGATAAAGTAGTGAGTGATTTATTTATTTATTTATTAAATATTGTATTTGTTGAAGATGAATTGGCCATTGAGAAGGTGTGGTTTTGATTGGAAACAAAGTTTGTTTTACTCAATTGATTAGTCGGGCCGTCCGGCCAACGTAAATAGATGAGACAAATTCGCATAGAATAGTAAGCAGCTATATGACATGTCAATTGTCAATTAATGATTTATGGCATGTCAATTGTTTTATTAAAGAATTTACCGAATTACAATATGTCACGTGTATAATATATATTTTAAATCGGGCGCTCCGTTTCAAAATTTCACGGGAGGATGATTATAACATACATATGGGGTTGTTATTTGTCGAAGCTTAATTATATACTATAAAATATAAAATATATATTTATTACGTAAATTGATTTCTTCCAATTTCGTCTTTAATTAAACTCTAATATAAAAATATATTTAGAATCCCAATTTTTTGGTCGGAAATGTTAAGCCGTCTGATCTGGACAGCCACAATAGATCATCAGATTGTCCAAAACGGAATTGGTCTTAATCCATTTGTGCAATTCAACAAGCCAACCAAATTACAAAAATAGACAATAAATAAGACAAATAAATAAAAATATATACCACTATTTCCTCTCACTCTTCTCTATTACATATTAAATTAATTAATATATTAATGTACCAACTAAATAAAGTTTTCAAAATATCCATATCCATGTATGTAATAATATTTTATAATTTTGACCAAATCCTAATCTCCGTTACCTACCACAGATCAACGCCGTAATCACAATCCTTAGAAACAATCTTCGACCCCGCCGTTAACTTATCCACCGTTAAATCACAGTTAACTTTAACGGCAATCTCCCATGTCTTAACGGAACCCACCTTGATCTTCACCGGAGCCCTAATATGTAACTTTAACGGAATCCTTCCGTTAGTTTGAGCATCGAGAAGCTCTCTACGCGCCGTCTCGCTCAGCTCCAGCTCGGCTCCTTTTAACGCCGTCTTAAACACCGTCACGTTATTTGACGGCTGGTAAAACGCCGGCATAACGCCGTCACACAGCCTGACGTCGCCGTAGTAGACGTTCACATTGCTCTTCTTCCGGTAGTAGATTCCGATCTTGTCGTTCGGATTGCTGGCTCTCACGGCGACGTCGATCGCCGGCGAGATGGCGGCCGCCGAGGTGATGTTGAGGCCGGAGAACGCGATGCTCTGGACGGTGTAGTCGGGGGACTCCGGCTTGAAGACGAGGTAGAAGACGCCGGCGGCGACGCCGAGGAGGAAGAGGAGGATGACGATGAAGGAGAAAAGGCAGCAGAGGCAGCGGCAGCAGGAGTTCCGGCGGGGCTTGCGGCGGGAGAGCTGCTCGAAGCGGCGGGCGTTCTCCGGCGGCGGGACGCGGTAGATTTGGTCCTTGGGGATCTGGATGACGTAGGTGCCGGGCGGAGGGACCGGTTTCTCCGACGACGGAGCGGTCGGCTTGACGGCGGCCGGAGGGGAAACGTGGGGGGGGGCTTGGTCGGGCCAGGCGGATTCGAGAATGTCTGTAACAAATGGAATGAGAGTAATCGAGAAATGAGGGTTTATATATAGAGTGCAGTGAAAGTGAAACCGCGTTCAGGTGAACTCTGCAACCGAGTATACACAAAGAAGGGCATATTTGTAATTTAAAAAGGGAGTGGGTCATGGGTGCTGAGACTCACATACACAAAGATACAACATTCTTAAATGGTAAAAAGTGGTATCTGCTCTAAATCAATTAATTTTTCGTCTGTTTTTAAGTTAAGGAACATGACGGATTGACATGAAATTAAAAATATATTTTTATTTAAGTTCTTTTTATGTTGAAGTGATCAGCACATGATCCGTCTTAAGTGAAACTAACACAATGACCATTTGGGTCTGTATTTGAAAGTTTAGAGACTAATTTATATATAATAAAAAAACTAATAATTAAGACAAGTTTTTAGTTTCTCAAATTATTTTTATTTCCAAAATGACAAATTAGTTAAGAAATCATAAAATGAGTGGTGTGATCTAATCAGAGCCATATAAACTAAAGAAATTCCAAAAGCAGCAAATTTGCAATTGATACAATGTGAGTTGTTCATTGCACTTGCACCAATCGTAGTCTTTTTAACATAATTAAAAACAGAAAAATGTAAAAATTCCAATTTGGTTCCAAAACATTCTAAATTTCTAATCAAATCTCAATTTAGTTTCAATACGAACAGATCCACTACTGTATTCTTTATCCTCACAAGTATATATCTCTAATAAATTTCGAGTTTTGCCCTCATAATTTGGCAAGTTTCTAACTTTTTCTAAATTTGAGTAAGCTTGTAGGAAAAAAATGTGCCAACATTGTCTCATTTTTCATTCTTTTAACCTACTTATATTTAAGTGCCTTTACTATCGTCCCTGCGTACGATTAAAAACGATATGACAACTATTGAACCAACAACATTTACTGTATAAGCAATTCATGTACATAAAGTTGAGTAATGCAAGGAATAAAAATAGAGAAGAATATTGATGAGAATGAGACATGAAGAATATGAATTATACCTGGTAATGGAAATGTAGAGCTGCTAAGGTTGCTTGCAAGAGAAATAATAATGAAGTTAAATGAGAGGTAGGAACCAAATTTATAGTGTACAGATCATATAGAAACATAGAGAAGAAAAAGGAAAAGGTCAATTAAGGAAACTTCATGGCAATGGCTGTACGTACATTTGATAGTCTCCACATTTTTTTTTAATTTTTTGCTCATTATGATATTTTGTGTGTTTATTAATATATAAAGTTACTTGTATACATTGTAAAATATAGCATGCCAAATTGTCATATAATATTTGTGGCAGTTGGATTGCTACCTCACACGTTTTTTTATTTAAAGAATTGATGGCTACTTTATTATTTTGATACAACATTGACCATCATTATGCTATGCAATATGCATGCATGGCTTCTTTTTGTGTACCATTGTTAATTAATTTCATTTTAAGATATGGCGGAGGTACGGTGGTAAAAGACCTAATTCAGTAGTTGAATTTTTGTGTTCCGACCAAATTTGGTCTTTGAACTTTTGTTTTACCCCAAATTAATGACCTATGAACTTTTAAATATTGATCTAAAATGGTTATTTCTCTTAGAGCATATATTAAAAATTTAAGAACTAATTGGACCAACACTTAAAAATTCGAAAACTATTTTGATTCAAATAAAAACGTTTTGGAATCGAATTTGATCTTTTACCTTATTATTTTGATACAACATTGATCATTCTCTCTTTTCGGGTACCCATTTGTTAATTTCATTTTAAGAAATGGTGGAGGAATTGTGGGGAATGAAGTCTCCTTTGTTTTGTTTTTCTCAAGTTCGTGCGGTCAAGACTATAATCATGTGTTACAATTTATTATTATTTTCTTATATAGAATGTATAAGACATTTTAATTCATGGACTACAGTTGTTAACATATATTGAAAACACAAAAGTCTTGCACAACTCGGTTGTTGAGGGTGTGCGAGGAATGAGTGTTGGACTTTGGGATAGATGTTTAGGACTGAAAATTTGTATTTAAATCGTTTGTCTGTCACATGGAATGATAGATTGTCACGTCAATTAAATAAAGACCGGACGATGGTTGCAGAGAAGGAGAATGTGACTTGAAAGATGATGGTTTGGTCAGAGCCATCGGATCAACTTACATGTTTGCTGTCGAATAAGATAAAGACCCGATGGTGGTGAGGGCGGTTGACAGAGCCATCCACGTGGTCACCTTAAACTTCAAATGCAATCGTTGTCAATTTGATTATTCAGACTGGGAGGAAGATTTCAGTGTCTTCAACTTGATTATTTAAGCTGATGGAAAGATTCAACTGCATTCAGTTTGATTATTCATGACCATTGTGGCTAAGTTTGATAGTGTCACTTTTTTGTTTACGGGTTAGTCTGCGAACCGAGTGATTCACGAATTAGTTAGATTTTCGGTCTCTTTTTTCTGAGTGGATTGATCTTTAAGCCCCCAGTTTTGTATCGTGTTTATTATAATAAGATTCGAAGTAATAATTCGTTAGTTTTTTGGTTTAAAAAACATAAAAACTTATGAAAACTGTCATCATATACCATTTTGTTACAAGACTCACTATCAACGTTGTTCCACTTCCATATAGTTGTAATAACATTACATTAATATGTCATACAAACCACTAACCGTGTTTATTATTTTCTATGAAAATAGTCATCAAGACAAAGACAAGCCATTAATGGTTGAAGATTGAGACTTCTTAGCGTTTAGCTGCAATGAAACCAATATATATGTGTGTGTGTGTTCACACATAAGCATGAAGAGGCACGTCACACGTATTCATTTTGTTCTAGAGAACCAAGAAATGTCGGCGCATGTGTATGAACTAGACCACCACCTAAATATTAACGTTAATAAATCAACATCACTGTTGAATTTAACTCTTCTATGCATTAACTATTTTATGATTTAATCTTACAAATGAAACAACTAAAAGTCTGGTTTCAACAAGCTAGTGGTAGCCAAAACCATATTAGGTGATGAACTAGGTTTCCTCTTCTTTCGCATGTTGTGTCGTGGTACATGTTTCTGTCTTATTAATTTTTTTTGAACAAAAGACTACTGCTTATATTAAATCAATACTCAAAGCGAGTTACAACCGAGGGACACTCCGGTGCAACCCAATTACAATGACCAGGCATGGAATTGGCGGCTCTAGCAAGAGTATGAGCCACCATTCGCGGATCATCAAGCAAAAGAGAAAACAACTTTCTCCAAACTAGAAGCTAGACAAATACAATCATGAACTAGCAAACCTTAAATATTAGGCATCTCGGATTCTGACGCGAGATCCGACATGATGACCTTTGAATCACCCTCCACTTCCACCACTTGCCAACTTGTTAAAGAATATAAAAAATACATGAAAAATACGTGTAATTAAATTTCACGTCAGCGCCACATGTGACATTAGCGACACGTCATCACCGCTAACGGATTAGTTAATCCCAATTAACGTTGGAGACTTTTTGATCCAAAATATCGAAGTTCGGGAATTTAAATGACATATACAAAGTTGAGAAAATTAAATGTCTTGTACAAATTACATGGACTAAAACAATAGCTTTTTACAAGTTGAGATACCTTTTGAACATTCATTCCTTTAAATAAATAAGATATTTATATATATATATTTTTTAGAATACTTACAAATGTCTGTATTCGCTAAAGCACAGTGGAAGGCCGGGCAAGAAGATGGAAATGAAAAAACAAACTTTTACTATTCAAAATTGGTAGGGTGAGGAAATATATAAAGAAAAATATAATGTGCATTTTATCTCTTTGCAATAGCAAAAACAAATAAATAAAAAGGAGACCCCAAATGTTCCCAAACCTCAGCTTCTTACTGAAAATTTAAGAGCAATTCCATTGACAAGAACAAGGGTTAAAATGAATCAATAACCCATATTTATCTACAAAAAAAACAACTTATTTTCCTCTTATTGTATAGATCAAAAGCCCATTATTTACCTAACCAATAAATAGCTACTTCAACAATCACACAAGAAAAGCTAAATTGAACTAAAATCAGTCTAAAAAAAGAACCAATTAATGGGGTTAGAGCTTGTATCTGCCATGGAAGCCACCTTTTCTATAGCACCATGGTTGATATATCTTCATACACTGTCCTCATGTCGGGCCTCTCCGATGCTGGAAGGATGCATCTCAACGCCACGCGCAACATCTCATCAAGAACTGTATGTGGACGCTTCGCGTCAACAATGAGCCTGTCAAAGCACTCGTTTGATCGGTTTTCTCCTGCCAACAGCTGCACCCAATCTGTCAGATCAACTACTCCCGGGGTTCCGGATACTATCTCCCCGGATCTTTTCCCGGTTACGAGCTCCAACAAGATGACCCCAAATGCGTAGACATCACTCTTCAATGACGGGCTTGGTTTGCTGGAGCTAGCAAACTCGGGAGGGAGATAGCCAAGAGCCCCTGCATTCAGTACTTGCTCTGCTGTACCGACTGGTGTCAGTATCCGGTGAAGGCTGTAGTCGGTTAGGAGAGCATTCATATGAGGACTTTCTAGTAAAATGTTGGAGGATTTAAGGTTTCCATGAGGTATTGCTCTCTCGTTGTGTAGGTAGTTAAGACATCGTGCAACGTCTACAGCAATCTTGAGGCGTTCATCAACAGATAAAGGACGCGCCTTTCCTGATTCTGTGTCTGCAAAAAGACATGGCATATGTATTAGCACCAAAAACTAGTCACATGGGCTTGACAAGATTAATGGAAGAAAATATCAATCGCATTTACTTTGTTGGTTGATCCATATGAATCATACATAAGAACGAACAAACATGAATAGGCACGTACACTTCATTATCAACAATCACTCAAAAACTATTCAAAATAACAGTTGGAACAATCTTGACAAGGAGACCTATAATTCTTTCGAAAAATCATTTAGAAGATACAATTAAGGATATCGGAAAGGAGTATGGTACTAAAAAGTGCGCTAATCAACCAAATTAACAGCAGCACACACTAAAATCTTAGTTGAAAGTAACACTTTACAATATCTTTTGTCAACTGCTTTACAAACAATTACAAGTCCTAAAAACCTTAAACCTACAGAATCAATTTAGTAGTTACAAAGCAAATGTTATTGTTTCATGATGACCGATAGTTCACTAAGAGTGTGTAGGTACTATGTTCTTAAGACTGCAAGGGTCACTTGTAACAATGACATGCTTAGACAGCTAGTATATCTTTGTTCTTTATAGTTATGAAATTGTTGATTCTAGAGAGAGAGAGAGAGAGAGAGTATAGCAACTTACCGAGAAGATAGAGGGCCAAACATGGTGCATTAATATAATTAGAAATGATCAGCTTCTCATGCTCCTTTGGTCCCCAGTAGTAACCCTGCAAGGAAACTAAATTTGGATGTTTGATACTTCCGAGTTTCTTCACCTCCCTAGCAAACTCTTTCCTTCCTTTAGCTATCCCCTCCCTCAACCATTTGACAGCCAATACATGACCGGAGTCAAGAGCTGCTCTGTATAAGGCTCCATGACAACTCCTGCCTACCATTTCAGCCGGAGCACGTGAAAGTTCTTCTGCTGTGAACAACAAGGAATTGTCAAATAGATGCAAATCCCCTGCCAACTTATCAGGAGAAGAAACCTTAAGAACACCAGGACTTTGAGATTGATGTCGGTTTCTAGAAGCTGATGGATTTGAAGATGGCAAGAAAGACATGGGAGAGGACAGTCCTTCAAGCCTCTTCACTGAGTCGGGATGGCCAAGGTCTTTAGGCTTCTTATCAAGTGCTGAGCTGTCCCCAGGTTTCTGTGCAGACTCAAGTTGGGATGGTAATAGATGATCTTCGTGTATACTTGACGAAGATGATGGTGGGTTTGGATTTTTGTCAAGTGGTGATGAAACCCCTAGAGCGACTCCTTTCTCTCCCTCGCCATTTCCTTTCAAACTGGTCTCCTTTGGGCCCTTGTAGTGGTTTCTGTAATGAATAATTATACAAAAAAGTGCAATTATTGTAGCAGTACCAACCAAACCAGCAATGAGGATGATTTTAGTAACAGTTTTCATATGCGGGCCGTGCTTCACAAAATCCAGATCTGGAACATGTTTTGGAGATGATGAATAAGGAAGAACCAGCAAAGAATTTCCCGGGTGAAATGCAGTATCAGGAAACCGTCTTAAGTTGTCAGGTACTATGCCAGAGAGATTATTGAAAGACACATTGAAGCCTTTCAGTTCATCTGGAAGATCAGCAGGAATGCTTCCTTCAAAAGCGTTGCTGGATAGATCAAGATACACCAAGTTATGAAATTTACCGATCTCTGGGGGTAAATGGCCACTTAATGAGTTGTTTGACAAATCAATAGACACCAAGCTCAAATTTTGAGTTGTAGCTATTGAAGACAAGTTGTGAATATCCGGAAGAGGTATTGTGCCCGTGAAGTTGTTGCTTGACAGGTCGAGGTCAGTTAACTTTGTCGAGATAAAAACACTCGGCGGGATATTTCCATTAAGCTGGTTTCGGCTAAGATCAATCACTTTGAGTTCTGGGTATGTACCTAGAACAGGCGGGAGATCTCCCACTAAAAAGTTGTCAGACACATTCAAAACCGTCAACCTCAAGAATTCAGAAGTTTGATCCGGAAGGGTTCCTGTCAATGAATTGGAACTTAACTGAATAACTTCCACATAATTACCCCAAGTGCGCATTCTGGACAAGTTACCAGAGAGCATATTATTACTCAGATCAATGATGGCACAGTGCCCTACCTTGGCAGGCAAGGAGCCTGACAATTTGTTTGACGATATATTAAGCTTCTTCAAAGTTGCAGAGGTGATACTTCCAACTGGACCTGCAATGGACACGATTTCAATATAAACAAAGGTTGTACTTACAGTATATGATACAAGAAAACACATTAACCATTCTACAATTGTATAATCATTTTGAATTATAAGAAACACATATTTGATGGCTTGAAGAAAGCCAATGCTGGCAAGAAACATAGACACGACTGATATTCTTAGTAGATTTATATGTATACAAATAGAAGCTGTTCTCACGGTAAAAAAAAAATGAAATTAATATCATCCAGGAGTTACATAGAATTGCTAAAATCGTGATACCTTCAAGCTGATTGCTGCTGAGATCCAGTTCAGATAACACCATTGAGCTCTCTTGCAAAAGAGCTTCAGGTAGAGACCCGGATAACTTGTTGCTTCCAAGCCGAAGAATCCTTAGTGAAACCACAAAGTTGAAGGAAGGAACGGTCTCCACTAACTGATTATTAGTGGCATCAAACACTTCTAAACTGTCAAAAAATGGAATTCCATCATGAGCAAAGAGCTGCCCAACCAGGGAATTGTGGCTAATATTCAAATACTGAATCGAGGAAACAAAATCGGAATTCCCAAGTCCCAAATCCAGTGAACCAGAGAATTGGTTGCTGCTTAGGTCGACATGTACCACACTTCCAAGTTGAGACAGAATATGCATGATGTCACCAGAAAACCCATTACCCTGCAAATCTAAATACTTCAACTCCAAGAGTTTCCCGAAACCAGTAGGAACTGTGCCTTCAAAGTTGTTCATAGAAAGATTCAAAAGCACCAACTTTTTCAAATTCGCGAGGCTGGAAGGTAAGGACCCATGAAACAAGTTGTTTGAGAGGTCCAGGTGCTTCAACAACAACATCGAGCCAACCTCCGAGATAGTCCCAGCCAACTGGTTATTTGAAACTGATAAGTTACGAAGCATTACGAGATCACTAATAGTAGAGAAACTAAAGTCCCCAACCAGACCCACATTGTCTAGAGTAATGGATATCACACGACCATCGCTGCAGACAATCCCATACCAATTTTCGGGACACCCATCGGATACCAGGGTCTTGGAATCCCACGAAACAAGTACACTCTCAGCTGGGTCTTTCTGGAAGCCTTTTTTGAGTTCCAAGAGTGCCTCAAAGTCTGATTCTCCAAATGCAGACACAACCAATAACAACACTATTGAACAGATTGTCTTCATTCCTCCCATAACAATCTCAATCTCCAACTCCAACTCCAACCCAAACCCCCAGTGAGATTATTTATTCAGGGTGTCCAAAAAGAATGAACTTTTTAGTGTTTAACAAAAATAAAGTGGACAAAAAGGTCCAGAAAGCTGAACCCACTCAATGCAATCTTAACTAAAAAGTTGGGTCAAAATCAAAATGCAATCTTCATGTCAATTATCATAACCCAACACAGAGCCAAACTAAAGGAAATCTCCTATTGGGAAAGGCACAGAACAAGTCAACTTAATGAAATCTAGAACCCAACACATCTCAAGAGTGGCTAATCTCAAGAACCCATTTCCCTGAATCCAATAATCAATAGAAACACAAACAACCCATCATCAGAAAATGCAAGGAAAACCAATTAACAAGTGAAAGGACACAAGAAGAACCCATAAAACCCTACATTTCAATCAATGGGAAGCTCAGTGGACAACAGCAATCAAAGCAAGCAACACAGAGAACAAAAAAGCAGAGAACCATAAGAAACAAACCAAAATGAAGAGGCAAAAACCCAGGAAAAGCTGTGGCTTGGTATTATTGAGAGAATGAGGAATCAGTTGGACAGGTGAGAGTGAAACAAAAAGTGGGAATGAGGCAGGAGTGGGAGTAGTGGAGGAAAGTGGATAGTGTGAGTGAGTGGGGACTTGGAGCAATAAAAGCAGCAAATATTCAAAGAAGCCAAAAAAAAGCAGAGGAGAGAGAGCAACAAGAGCAAAGAGTGGTAGGTGAAGTGAATGATGTTTGTGGGTTTTCTTTGCAGTGTGTGCCTGGTGGTGGTGGTGATCTTGGTTGGGTTGGGTTAGGTTGATTCTGGTTTTTGCAGAAAATAATGTTTAAAATAGGAAACTGTTACCATGGTGAGCTGGAGTTTTGACCTCTACCTATTTTTCTAGTAACTTCTCTGCACTTTCTACTCTGTCAAATATACCAATCCCAATGCATACAACTAGTCCACTTGTCAATTTCTATTCCCTTATTTACTGAGCTGTGGGCAATAGTAGTTATTATTTTTAGGCTAATAGTCTCAATTTCTTTTTGGTGTTTAGTCCAATTTAGTCTTTAAATTTTGTTTAACTAAAATTAGTCTATAAACTTTTATATTTTGACTCAATTTAATTCCTTAACGTTCATATATTGACTCAAAATGGTCATTATCCTTAGAGCTAATATCAAAAGTTTAGGATTAAATTGAGTAAAAAAATGTTCAGAGACCAAATTGAAGCAAAACATGAATGTTCGGGGACTAATTTTAGTTAAACAAAGTTTATGACCAAATTTGATCTTTTACCTTATTTTGAGTGACAAATCTCAGTCTCAAACAAGATAATTATTAGTCTAATACTCTAATCACTTTGTATTTATCTGTTTCTATGATAATTTTGAGCACATAAAAATGGAAAAAATATACAAGATTTAGATAGAGATTTTTCAATTACTATCTACAAAGAATGACTATCAACACAAATAAGTTGGGTTAAATTTATGGGTTTTGTGTTTTGGAAGAATTGGGTCAGCTGGCCCTTAATTTGCTAACCATTGGATAGAGGGTTTTGAAGTTGGGCCAAAGAGAAATAAATGTGATTTTGGGACAAGCCTTGTAATGATCTACAATAGTCAATGGACAAAGCTATGTGCTTCTTGGAACCATCCATGTATTAAATATAACATGTATTGCTGTTACTGGTTGTGGGGACCAAATCCTTCCAATTACATCAACTGCAAGTTGTACAGAAAAGCCTAACTAACTTTTGGCCCAAATTGTTTGGGCCTTGATGTGAATTTACCAAATTAAATTCAAAATCAGGGCATGACAATAGTACCAGTTTTACTATATAATATATAGATAAATTTGTAACAAAAGTATTCACTTTGGTACAAAATGAGTATTCTTTGATTCGGTGTCAACAAAACATTGGATTAGTCGGAAATTTGACTTGGATTGAGTATGGGATCTTAAAATGGGTTTTGTTTACTGATTACTGGGACAAAGTCTGCACACCATAGTCGTTCACATATCGTTAAACAAAATTCAAGACTTAAACTTCAAATTTCATCTCCGGTGTGAGTAAACATCTCTACCATGGTAGAAAATAGACTCTCCCAAACTTAATAGAAAGAATGAATTGTGGAAAATGAAAGATGAACTCTCGAGATCAACCCTATGTCCTTTATACAGTACGTAAATGGGGTATTTATAATAACTAAATGTGTGGAAAATGTGAGCTATCGATTCGTGATTGATTGGAGGTGCATGGTGGGTCATGATGACATCATGTGCTAAGTTATGATAATTTCATGTAAACCTATATGATGTAACAGTGAGGTAGTGATGATGTCATGGAGCACACGATAATATCACGCATACTCAAGGAGGATTTGAGTGCAAACCTCTATGGTATAGCTACAAGACGGAGTCCGAAAGTTATACAAATATGACGTACCTCACTTCTAGAGCTTTGCGAAGTATTTACTATTCGAGCATAACATTTGAACTTTTGACCCTTGAGAAGGGTCTACTATCATATAGCGTTACCTCCTCAATTTGCACGTGCCTCAAGAAAAGGAATATCATAACTTAGTAGAAGTACTTGAAAATCTCTCTACGATGCTCGTGATCAGGTTTGAAGCGAGATGAAGAAAAATGACTGAATCATTTGAACCCCAAATAGCCCACAGGCGTAGTGAGCCAACAAGAAACGTGTAGGTCAAGTAGATGTCTTCAACGCGCACAAGATGAGAACGACATGTTTGGAATATTTATAAAATTTTATGCATCGTCACCTTTAATTTATTACAACACACGTATAAGAATATAAGATGAAATATTCAACACAACATATTTTTTTATTAATAAAGACTACAAATAACATTTACAACTATAATTTTTCTAGCTGTTGTACTCTATATATCAGGTTGGTTGACTTGAATTTTGAGGTAAATGAAATGAAATGATGGCAACCATAAATCTAATTCAATTGTGCAACCAAGTGAATGGACTGAATTTATTAGAAGAACATAATAATTCAACTAAGACGTGTTGGACCAAGTGGTTAATACCACTTTGGATTTCCTCTGAGATCTCAAGTTTTGAGTCCCCTTGTCGACGGTAAGAGATGAGATTTGTGGGGTGGAGTTTAGGGTGACGCTCCCAAAAGGAGTGACAAACATTGTTACTTCGAGTATAATGTCCCGTTGCTTATAAAAATAAAAATAAAAATATAATAATTCAGTTACTCACTTCACTTTCACTATCATTTCCTCGACTTAAAATTGGTTTGGATCCAAACTCGTGGGTACTCCACACCCAATCCGACCAATTACTTTTAAATCAATCGGGTCGAAATTATTTTTTTAAAGAATTAATTGGGACAAAACGAGTCGTACAAATTCACACAATTCAGTACATTCGTACCTAAAAACTGAAACCCAAACCAGAAATTAATTTGTAAATAATGATTGGTGCACATATCGGTTGTGTGTTACTTGTACGCAGTCATATCCTAAATAGCAGAACTCCTCAATTTCTCTTTTTTATCAGAATTCGCAGTTGAGTTGCAGACCAATTAATAATATTAGCCTTTCAAAATAAATTTTTCTTTCTAAAATCTTGATTAGATTCGGTGAACCTGATCGTACACAGGAAGAATATTGAAATAGAACATTTTAAAACCAGACTTTTAAATGTTGAATTTAAAATCTAGTAGATGTTACCAAACACAACCTAACTGATCATACAAGTAAGTTCCAAATGCAATATTACTTTTCTACTATTTAAAAATACTTTATGCAGCATAATCATGCATCATGTCCATGTTGCACATAACCAAAAATACATTAATCTATAAAATTAATCACTTAGCTAGATCTCAACTCTCACATTATCATTAAACTTAATTCACTAAATACACAAGAAAAGAAAAAAATACTAACAACCCAAAACAAGTCCCTATCCAACTCAATATTACTCTCATTTGTTATGGTTCTTGTTCTTGTTCGCAAACATCAACCCGGTCTCTCCACAAGCAAGTGCCTCATTAGGTATATTTTTCACCATATGTACACCTTCGGCAAAAACTACTCCCATGCCCATATGCAAATGTGGCTCTATGTGACAATGGAACGCCCACACTCCTGGATTATCCGTCACAAACCTTAGAGCCGTCCACCCGTACGGGAAGATCACCGCCGTGTTCCTAAACGGTGGATTTTTCAGATTAAAGTTCTTCTCATCCTTAGCGGTGAATTTTCCATCCCCATACCCTAATATCCAAAAGTCATGCCCGTGCAAGTGCCACGGGTGTACCTCACTATTATTCACGGTCAATGTATTGGTATTTTGGAGTATCACGTCAATAGTGTTGTTCATCTCGAACATGTAGACCCCACCTCCCACTGTGGAGTTGGGGTTGACCGGAGGCTTGGTCACGTCATAATTGCTGGGAAAGTTGTCTGGCGGGCTTTTTTGGTCGAAGGTGTGTTTGAGCCCGTACTTGATGGAGCCCAAGTAAGGGGTGGTGGGTAGGACCAACGAGACGTTGTTGATGGCCCATTTGGTGTACCCATTAATGCTATTTTGGGTATTGAGGAGAGTGATTCGGCGATGGAAGTTCTTGGGAGGTTCCAGAGAGCCCGCGGCAGCGAAAATGTTGTAAGTGAAGGCTTTACTGCGATCAAAGTCGTACCATACGGGTGCGACTGGGGGCGGAGTTGTGGGCAACTTTGAGTCCGACGTGGTCTTGTAGTGGAGGATGGTCAAACCCGGCTCGGTATGGGGCTCTCTACCGATGACGCTCATTCGGACCCAATAGTTTTGGGTCGGGTCTTGGTTTGTGTTTATGAGAACCGAGTAGCTCTCCCCAGAGTAGATATCAACACTGTCCACTTCATAGGGCTTCACATAGTTTCCATCAGCTTCCACTACAACCATTTTGTGGCTCTGACCAAAAGACCAAAGATAGTGTCATTAATGATGATATGAGAGCTACAAGACTAACTAAGTTAATGAGCATATTTATATGGAAAAGTATTTTTCCATGAACAGTTTTTTACATGTATTTTCACATGTATTTGATATTACTAGTGAAAATGTTTAGGATAGA